>UCOJ01000274.1:0-137117 GCA_900474305.1 Cecidostiba fungosa | reverse complement strand
TATATATATATATATATATATATAATTATCTATAACAAAATAAAATATTTACATCATTCAATTTTAGTTTTTCAGCAAAAAGATCAATAATGTCATCGTACATGTTGCATTGTATTTTACTACCATTATTATTATTTAATATGCATTTTTTTATTGTAAATTCAACATTTCTTTCTCTATTAATGTAGCTTTCAATACCAGAAATTTCCTCCACATAAGCAACCAAAGTTCTGAAAAATAAAATTGATTCATATAGTCGTGCATCATAACCTAATACTTATGAAAAATAAAATTGATTCATATGGTCGTGCATCATAACCTAATACTTATGAAAAATAAAATTGATAGTTATATAGTCGTATTGTCATTAATATTCAGATAAATTTATAAAAATATAAATCAAAATTTAACTATATTTATCATTTATATCTTAGAATAAATGTTAATTTTGAGTAAAAAATGTTAAGCATTTAAAAAAAATTGATTCATATAGTTGATTTATGGAAACATTCATACAAGTTATCTTATAAATATTGATTAAAAAAGTTTAACAAAAATATTAAAGTAAACAAAGTCTAATGTTACTCACGCTGATTTATCGCCAATTTTAAATTTTGTGTTCAAAAATTCGGTCGAAGTAAAAGGTATGTTACTTTTTTTTTTTTGATATGTCCGTATTTTCCACATTTTCATTCTTTCTTTTTGACATTTTACACAACTAAATAGTTTTATCACGAAAAATATATTGATAAAAAGTATACAAAATTTAAGCTCTTATAAAAAAAAGTAAATAAAAATTAAAGTTCTATGTAAATAACGTTTGAAAAAAAATGAATACATAGTGATGTCAATAATCGACTATATGAATCAATATTTGGAAATAACAAATTGACATTAATCAGTGAAAAATTTCACATCATAAATTTTAGTTTTAATTATAATTTCTGATAAAAAATGGATAAGTACGTAATTAAGTACATATCAAGTAATGTTATATGTGTGTGTATATCAATATATATGTGTATTTACTATTTATAATTTACTATTTTAGAAAATTTGTTCAGTGTATACCCACTGCAAACTATTATTTGACAATACAGAAAATTTAATAGAACATCAAAGCAAACATAAAAAAGAATTTTTTACATGTGAAGAATGTCATATAGTAATTAGAAATAAAAAACATTTTAACAGACATCTACAAGAACATAAATTGGAAAAAAACAAAGTTTGCTCTGTTTGCAACAAGACGTTTCGAAATTTCAGTCATCCCGTGTAGATTTTGATAAAATAAAGCGATGCTGAAAGTTTCAGCGCATTCCGTTCAGTATTCATCGAGTGGTTCGAAAATCTGCAATGAAGGTACGGACGGTAAAGTAGGAGTGTACCATGCCCTTAATTTTTTTACACGCATAGCTTATATATAACAACCTGAGATGTAAATCTATAAGTAGCAGACAAAGCGTGAATGACTGATGAGAAACTTAACGATGGTATATCGCAGTCAGATGCGTTACTTATACCTCGGTGCGATCATCTCAAAGTAGGCGTCGGCGTAGAATAATTCGCTTCTCAACTCTAGCGCAAAGCATAACGCTCGAATGACTTTGCTGTACTCCCGCGAAGACAAGGATCTAAGCTCGGCACTATATAAGCCGAAGTGACTTACGACGTACACCGTATACACGTATACAGACTGCAAAACGAAGAAGCAACAACAGACCTCGGCGCGACGGTGATCTACTCGGCGAGACCGGATCAATGGCTGGAATGCAGCAGAAATTCAATTGAAGAGAAACACGCCTTTGTTGTTGATCGGGACTCTCGCTCGTCGTCGCGGTTTATTTTCTCCAGCTGCTCTGGAAGACTGCTCTGAGTGGTTCCGTGTTCGCGTCGAGCCAAGATGGCCTTATCATTGCTCACGGAATATGTATAATATACTTACTTACGGCACGAGTCATTAAAGCGGCAGGAAGCTCTCTCGGCATTGATTTGCAATGAGATGCGGCATTGACGTATATACGCCGCGGGAGTGAAAGCACTTGGCACGAGGGAATCGTTGCGCTGAATTAATTGTGCCCAGGACTATCCGAGCCGATCTTTTGCTTCTGCTGCTTTTATGCTGACTCTGCGCTACTATGCGGTGCTGTTGCAGCAGACTCCGCGCGATTGAGATAAAACGCCTCGAGCCAACTCCATTTCTGAGCGAAAAATGGTTAGAGGGCACTTTTTAGCCTCTCACTCTCGCCCGCAGGAATTTCATTGAGTTTATCAGATGTACTTAACGTCGCATTTTTAACGGGTCCACGTCCGTTCCAGCGATAATTATGTAGATGAGAGTTGATATTTTTGAAAAGTTGAACGGCAGACTGATAGCTGATGAATGTTGTAAACGGGAAAAGCTACGTTCTCTGCGTAAACGCAATTTAAAAATCGCATTTCCGACAATTCAGCATCAAGTCGAGAGAAGTGTTCCAAACGCCCTATTACGCAACGAATAACGTCAGACGGTTATCGAGCCGACGTGAGAATGACTGGTCCGGCCTTGAAATTCATCCCCCAAAGTGCGTGTGTTGGATAAGGATTGGGTGAGCGTCGGAGTTTCCCCGGCGGCCTAGACCTGCCTCAACGTGGTCGATACGATACGACGACGTGCGGCGTCTCCTTAGTCCTTCTCATGCGTGAAAGAGAGAGAGAGAGAGGAGAAAGTGAGCTGCCGCCTTCTAATGCCCAGACGACTCCAAAGAGATAAGGAGGGAAACTTCTCTCTCGCTCCGTCTTCTCGGCCTTCTACTTCCATGACATAAAAAACATGAACCCTTTTTACGACCGGATTCGCGTCGCTCCTCCTTCTTTCCACGTGACGAATTAAACGCAATTAAGACTCAAGGTTAAGTATGTATACTTATTTATATATACGCGCGCGCTCTTTATATATCTGTATGTGGCCGCGTTTTACGAGCCAGCTTACGTGCTTGAAAATTTGTGTGGGTACTTGTGCGCCTCTTTTTTAGAACGTCTAACTAAAATTTAGAAAAAAAAGTTATAATGTAAACACGCGTATCAAAAAGACTCGGATACCCAGTAGGCTCTATGTAATTATACGTCCATTCACATGTAACTTTTCTTGTAATAGAGAACGTTTTTTGCTTCCTCATTCATGATTGCTCGTCATCACCATTGATCGTGCGGTCGAGGTCATTTTTTGCGCCCACTATCTCACTCTTTATTGTCTGCCTCGCTTTTTCAGAGGGTTCGGGCGCCTCTGATCGGAAACCATTCAGCTCAAAGTGCTACTGTATGAAAAGAGAATATTTTAGCACTCGCTGAAAACCATCGTTAGTCATCAGTCTAATAAATATCTCAGTCATGATTTCGTAATACTGACCTTGAGTGATCCCCGTTATCTAGGATTACGACTGTAAACGTTTAATTGCTCTCGTAATGACTTGTTTTGGCAATTCGACAAACTTAATCGAGGGCTCATAGTAGTATAGGGTCATCGATGGAGATCAGGCGGCATTTTACTACTTGACACGCGTGATTTGTTTAGCCGTTATAACTCTCGACTTACCCGCGTTTAAATATACGATTTTCCATGATTATGGCGGTAACCATTTCGAAACGACTCGTCCAGAATCTATGAAAGATCTTGAACATCAAAACGCTAATTTTAAAGCACGCTCTCGCTACTTGTATAGTTTTTTTTTTACCAGATGAAAATAGAGATAAGATAAGCAAGTAGCGTTTATCTTCAGAGGCCGCGTACACTCGCAACTTTACGTGGAAATCTTTCGTTGAGCGTTTTGTAAGCAGCACGACTAGGCGTAAGTATAGAAATCTTTCGTCGCACGTATATATATATACATATAACCTACCTCGAGAGACGTGACACATGCTCCTCCTATTTATACACGCGATCCACGTATCGATGAAACGCCGGCGTAGTGCGCGCTTGCTTTCTTTGTTTTCGAGATGCAATTTGTCGTCTAGACGCGATTCGCCACTTCCTGCACGTGTTTGCGTAAGGAAAATTGCGCGACCACGGCTTTCCGCGAAAGTTCGGAAGAAAAGAGGGTATTATTGCGGCGCCCGATCGACTCGGCAGATTGTGTGCTCGAGACACGCCGCGCGAGAGTAGGGTTATTTACGAGGAGAGAGATAGCGCTGGCCAAGGCTGGATCGTCCGATAATTTTCAATTAAAAACGATTAGCCGGCGACCGCGCCACTTTCTTCGCTCGGCTGGCTCTTCACTCTATCAAGGTCGATTGCATATCTGCACTGTATTTTTAAAGAGATTTTCATATATTTTTTGATAGTATCAAATAATCGAGTTATCTCTTGGACGAGAGTAACGCGTATATTCAAGGTCGCACGTACGAGTCGGAAGTCGAGGCATCCGATCCAACGAAAAAAAAACGCGATGAAAACCCGCTCCGCGCCAGGAATAAACTCATTCTCCGCGTCGAGCTTTCTATATACACCCTACGCACACATACACACAAACACTGGAAGAGAGTTTGGCCAACTGCCGATCGCAATTTCTTCTTCAATCTGTTTTTGCTCGTCGTCTTCTCGCATTCCAGCATCGACAGAAGCAGCAGCAGCATCAGCAGCAGCAGCAAAAAAGCTTTTATTCGGAACTACTTATACAAGAGTAGCGAAGAGCGCCACTTTGGCCTCATCATACTTGAAATGACTCAGTTCTCGATCGGAGTTTGCATAGTCGGCCACTTTTACGAGCAAACTCCTCGTCCCATTCGGCAAACAAGTAATAAGCCCGCGGCGTATGTATATATACATTCGACTGATGCGCTCTTCCAGTGCCAAGGCCGAATCCCCTCCTGGAGCT
Source organism: Cecidostiba fungosa (assembly GCA_900474305.1). Taxonomy (NCBI): domain Eukaryota; kingdom Metazoa; phylum Arthropoda; class Insecta; order Hymenoptera; family Pteromalidae; genus Cecidostiba; species Cecidostiba fungosa. The sequence continues at coordinate 132,264 of UCOJ01000274.1, read as the reverse complement.
TGCGCTGCGCGAGTGCGTCTAACCCGTCGCTGGTTTTTGCGCCAGACAGTATCGATTAAAACGTGACCCGGCGTCGCGTTCAACTTCCTCTCTCTCTCTACTTGCTGTACACTGTCGGCGTCGTCGTCAGCCAAAACGCGAACTTTGCCCATAAAACTGCGCGCCGCGAAGCACTAGAAGAGAGTCTCGTCTCGCCTTGCAGCGATTCGCCTTTATGTGACATGAGAGAGCTACACAGCAACGCGCTGACACGGACTTTGGCGTCGATTCGCATTTTTCGGGATCCAATCTCAATTTCCCGGCTATATATACGCGTGTGTTATACGGAAGAGCCGTCCTTTCCTTGTTCTCCTCTCTCTTCTCTTTATTAAAGTTTCTCCGCGTTTAGTTCGACTATATAGGTATAGTACCGTTCATTGGGGAGTGGCTGCTCGGCTTTAAAGCGCCGGCGTCGCGCTGCTCTTTGTTTCCGCGTTGCGACTGATGCTGCGCGCTCCGAACATCGGAATACAAAATTCATGGGCCGCTGGAGCGCAGTCGTTCGTTCTTTTTTCTGTTCACAAGCGATCTTTAATTTCAACCGCGCATTATATACCGAATTTTCATCCCGACAACAATAAGTTAGGCCGCCGGGCGCCGATAAATCTTAAAAGCAATATTCAAAAAGCTCCATAAATCAATTCGTCCGCCCGATGTACACACGTCTCGCGTTGGCAAAAAGAAGGAGCGCTCGTCGCAAAAAACGCGACGGCGGCCGCGGCGGCGGCGCACAATATAATCGACGCGCCCTCTTCGTTCGTAATCCATCAATAACGATCAGCGCGTGCGACTAATGGAACGAGCTTCGCGTTGAGAATCGTTAGCGTATAGGATTCCCGCAGCGCGAACTGCTGTACACGCGAATTCGAGAGCCCTCGTCGAACGTGCGCGCGATAGCTATCGATGCGGCGGTCCACTATATACATCACATACCTATACTCCGCTGATGTTTAACGGATTATATCGAATCGAATTTTCATTGCACTATACAGACACAAGAGTTGGCGGCGGAAAGGTGCGAATTAGCGACCTTCGGCATATAGTAGCTCGGCAGCTTCCTCTTTAAGTCTGGTCTGTCTGGTATGGGGATCAATGGCGCAGCTGACGAGCCCCTCGCTGCCGCCGCTCCAGGCGCACGCGCGCAGACGACTTTATCGACCGCGGCTCTGGCGAATACTCTCTCGTTCTAGCTGTCTGCACACACGTAGACTCTCGCGGCGGCGGGGGCGTATGGGGTGAGCGAACCGCCGCCGCGCCCGCAGACGTCGGCTGCAGCAAAAGCGGACCCGGCGCAGCTGCTGCACTCGGGCGGCCTTGACTTTCCTGACGCCGCTATACAATGGATCCGCGCCGTCTTCGTGTAATCTCGGCGGCGCGTCGCTTTTCCCTCTATACCCGTCGTCACACACGCCAAAGAGACCTTGTTAAATCCGGCTGAATGTCTGTTATAACGTCTGGCTGTAGTCTGCTGTGTAATTTTTTTTTTCTATCATCCGCCCATGTGCTGCGGAATTAAATCGTAATTGCGACCGCGATGATTATACGAGAGGATGCCCCGGGAAACTATGTACTTCGCTGCGAGGTTTCATTATACGAGTGACACACAAGTGCTACCTGCACTTGTATACGTATGGGAAAGAGAAACGCGGAAGTAGTTACAGACCGGTTGGCCAGACGACGCTGCAGTTTCTGTGATGTGTGTAACAATATTCTCTCGAAAGCTCTTATATAAAATTATTATCTCTCGTATATATAGAAAATCGAAGCTACTCGAGACTGACGCGCGGCAACATCGAGCACAAGGCAAACAATCGCGACGGACAATAGCGTGATTAGAGCACGACGTTTAATGTCCCGCAGACTTTTCAGATAAAACACATCGTACCCGGACTGACTCCGTCGGCATTAATGTGATACCATGAACGACCGTAGGTGCTACATAGGCAGTTTCTTCTCTCATCTTAATCTGCGTGCAGAATTTATTTAGATTTACAACGGCAGCTTGTCGGATCGATAACGGACTCTGCGTCGTCACTAATAAATGCTGAGTGAAATAAATTCTATTCTATTCAAGTTCTGCATCATCAGGTGAGCGCCGGTTCTTTTTTTTTGCGGGGAATGAATTAGTCCAACACGCGATCCCGTAGTTTCGCGTGCGTGCACCGGCTTTTTCGGCAAAAATGATATGTTTCTCGAGCTAATTATGGTTTGGCCTAGCATCGCGCTCGAAATTATATCGATTCTTCGCGATTGGAAGCATCACCGTCAACGTATATATCTAATGCTCACCGCAGCATCAGCGGCAGAATAAAATTGAATAAAGAAGTTGGCCGAAGGTACAAGTATATTATATAGTCCCAGGCAATAGCCGAAGCACTAAACATCGAGGGGGTTCAGGCTCGTCCCTTCCGATTTTACGAGGCGCGCCTAGTTTATATGCAAGGGCGGCTGCGAAACTTGGCTTCTTATACACCGAGCTCGCTCTCGAGACGGTAATTGCGACGGTCTGGTAATCCCGGATATGGGTTATCGAGACTCGATGAGCCGACTCTCCCCCTCCCGTAAAACTGTCATTTCGCGCGGTGTAATCGCTTATCCTTAGCTGCAGCCCCCGCGCGCATGTTAACAAGCCCTCCTTCAAGCTGTACTCATCTGGCTCCTTGAATCGTGCGGCAGCTCATCATCGTAAAGCGCTGATCATAACCCTCGCGTAAATCGACGGCTTCGCGAAATTGGCCAATTTCTTTGCCGGCCGACACAATGAGATGAGTTATGTCTCGGGCGACTATACGTTCTGCTCCCACGTGGATTTGCGCAACGACGGCGAGGGTGTGCGTAACGGAGCTGCAGGTGTTACGCTGGTGCTCGAGACCAGTTTGGGATGTATAGACGGTATAGTTAATTCGGAAGAGGCCCCGAGCGCCTATAGACTTTTTTTCCCATTCTCTCGGGGGAGTAACTACTTCGCCGGTAATCCTGCCGTTTTGTCACTCGCCGCAACCGACTTTGATGTACACGGCACTGACTGCTTCAACGACCATATATATATATATTAGGCATGTATAGCTGATCCGTGTATACTAACGATTTATTGTATAATTTTATTTCACTTCGTTATAGACTAGAAACAATGCGGCCATAAATCATCCGACAATCACGAGTAAATATTGCTGCTCCCTCATCGCAATCAAAGCTCTTACTGTTCCATCTTCCTTACTAGTAAAATAACGAGCCAGACTTTGCACCGAGAGCACAATGGGCTCGCTTTTTGCCGCCTTCCTTTTCGAGCGACACGCGAGAATGAATCCCTTCACCGCCGAGAGCTCGTTTGCACGAACATCTCCGCGCGGCAAAGAAATGCTTCTACAGTCGCTTCTGCTGTCGTTGGACTATATAGCGCAAGAGAGAGAAACTTACAAATCTAGTTAGGGACGATTAAGTAAGCCGGCGTCAAGAGACGCTAACGAACGACGCTAAACTTTGATGTCTTTGGCGTGTCGAGCTTGCTGCAGCCTTCTTTCTGAGACACTGATTTCTGTCGTCCCTCAGGGGGGTGTGTGTACGACCGTCGTCGTCGAGGCTCTGAAAAGATGTTTAGTCACTCCGTTTATAATTCATGACGATTATAATATTGCTCGCGCGTTATAGCTTATGGATATACAATGCAAAAGTCACTCTCTAATGCCTCGTCGTGTACACCGTCTCCGCATATAACCGCGAGGATTGATATTAATAAACATTGAAGCCGTACGGGTTTTACGACATTGCTTCGTTGGAGAGAGAGAGAGTGAGAGCTGGTCGCAGACTCCGAGCGGAGAAAGAGAGGACAAACAATAAAGACGAGGAGAGAGAAAGAGCGAGCATATTGCAGGGACAATCGCGCAATATAGACGGGACGTGCCGTCTGGGGTTCAAGGCTATTCAATTATGGTTAACCGCCTGCCATCTCTCTCTCTTTCTCTCTCTCTCTCCGCTTCCTCGCCAATAAGAATTACGAGAAAATTTGCCACTTGTTCCTCACTCGAGTGGAAGCGCGTTTACGAAAATGGAATGCGCCTCTCCTCCATTGTTCCTCGGAGCAGCTTTCTCGAACTTTTTAATTTCCGCTTCAATCAGTTCTCGGCCTAATATGCGGAAGAGATATCGGTCGAGCGACTAACTCCCAATAGCAGATTTTTTTTCGCCGAAATTCGGACCATCCCGCATTTAGACTATACTGTCGTAGGAATGCTAATAAGACCGGCAAATCTTGAGTATACACACACACACATGCAGAAAGAGGCGCCGCTGTGCCATAAATTTCCGTGCCAGTCAAGTGCTCAAGCTGCGAGTAGTAGGTAGTATACAAACGCGCGCGCCTAGGCTCAGCGGCCATTAAAACTTTACCGTTTTCGCCCCGACTACAAAATTTATTTTAATCGCCGCGACTGTCCGAACTGCCGCCCTCGGAATCCAAGAGATTCCACAAAGTTTACCGGCTAAACTCACAACTCGCTCGAGTAACAACCAAAAAAATATGCATAATCTTCTTCCTTTAGTCTCCTCGCGACGAAATCCGCAAATCTCCCAAAAGAGTATATGCACAAATCAGCACGTATATAAAACGCAACGAAAATACCCCGCCACAGCGTCGAGAATAAACAAGCTGCTGCATAAAAATCTAAATATAGGCGATCGCAGCGCGCTCTTGGCAACCGAGCGCCTATAGCTATGCAATAGAGCAGCGATGACTATAGTCATAGACACTCCGCGGAATATATACGATGCAACGTCAGCAGCAGAGCTCTCCCTCTCTCTCTCTCTCTCTCTTTCTATGTGCCTGTGTGTGAATGCATGATAATCAGTCAACGACCGAGGTGAGCTCTAGCGACGAGGCTCAGGGTCGGACGACGGCGCTGCGCGTTAGGCTAGGTCAGTACATAATATCTGCTCGCGCCGTCGCCGGCGCTATTACTACTAGCTCTATTCTTGTCCGCTAGTTCGCTGCACGCAGATCCCACGCGATCTACTGCACGTATACGCGTTGCTATCTTTATCGCCAGCTCACTCGCGCGCGCGCGCGAAAACTGCGCAGTGTGGTTTTTTTGCCTTTTTCGCTTATCTCTTGTTGTAGTTTTTTTTAAACTTTTACTCTGCCGTTTGATTTTTTCTTCTTTTTGATGGGAGAGGCTCTGAGGAGTTTGCGCTCGCTGGACCGCGAGGTATTCGTGATTTATATGCAGTCCGCTTCGCGACTGAATTTATACGTCAGCTAGTGTGCGTCAAATAGTTGATTACCGGAATGTCAAGCGTTGTAAAAAAAAATCGAATTTCGTCCAGAATTTGCTACAGCTATTACAGTCGCAGCAGCTGCTCCGCGGCGGCTATAGTATAGTGAATATACGGCGCGTTACGTAAGTTGTTTGTTGCCTGCGGCGACTACGCGCCGTAGTTCTTTGATTCGTCGCACTCGGTTTGTGCCGTAGTGTATATACTCGCTTGGAAAATATCGATCGTTGTTACGATGCCATTCGTTTTCGTTGTCTGAGCGCGGGAGGTTTTCTATTTCAGATCTTTTACGAGCGAGAAGCCTTGGATTTTTACAATCTCCGGCGTAGTTTTTCCGTGGCAAACACGGCAATTATCATTCTTTTTTATATACAAGCGCGGTAAATCAAATGACTTATCCCGCGCATTTAGTATTCCGCAGTGCGAGAATGGATTTTCGATTCAGCTTATATACATAAAGGAATTTCCATATTGTCGCGGGGCGCTTTAACGGTTGAGTAATTAAAGTCCTATAGAAAGACGTGAAATACAAAAACGCTCTGTTATAACTGCGATGGCCTTTTGATGACGTTTCCCCCGAGCGCTTCGATTAAAAGAGACCTGCAGCTGACACTTTTATTTCGCCGATCATCATTCGGCCATTGTAACCGCGGACAAAGGGAGGTCTGCGATTCATTGCTGATTTTTATATTCCGAAATTCGTGCACTCACGTGCCTGTTATTTTTCGACGGATGTCCTGAATATTTGTATATATGTATATACACGTTGAGAGAAGAAAGAAAATGTCTATAAAAGGGGGAAAGAGCGACTACCCTTAGACTGGTGACAGGTTCAAAGGGCTCGATTTCGTCTCTGATGCTATACGTGACTCATCGCTTAGTTTCTTCTTTCCGCGCGAAAATCCGATTGCCGCGCTCTTTTGATCTGTACATCAGAGCCGAGAAGAAAATCTACTCGTGGATCTCTGATTCTGATTCGTTTCGTCTACGGCTTCGTGGAATAACAGCTCAGGTAATAGGGAAATTATTTTTCCAATCCTCAAACGAGGAAAATAATCACTGTAGGATAAAGTGCGGGGCATATACGACTCGGACAAGTCAAACGTCAGCACTGTCGTTTTCCCTTCATATCGAGACGATCGGCGCACATCGGAGTATATAGATATCTCCGAGCGAAGCAGCTGTCACTACGTCAATCGAGACCCGTCGATTACGACAATGGGGCACGTGTCTCTCGTTACTCGCGTCCAGTGTCGTCATACACTTTTTCCGCTCGATTTCGAGTATACGATTGCATTGTCCGACGGCCGGTCTGTTTTTGGCAAATTTTCCGGCGTTCTCCTGCTCTTACTTTTTCATCACCCGAGGGACTCACCGCGCGCGGCGTGTTTTCTTTGATATACGCCTCCGGCACTCGGGGAGCGAGCAGTACGCTGATGCACAAAGGACCTTTTTCCTTTGCAGAAGCGGCTTTTTCTTCCACTCGCGAAACAAAGTTTCTGCTTATACATCCGAGCGTATTGTTGGACAAATGAATTTTAAGCGCGCGCGCGGGGATGATAATGGGCCCGTCAGCTCTGTTTTATTTATCATCGTAGTAGCGCACAATAAGGACTTTTTGCGTCGATGTTGATATACAGAAATGCTGCTTTATTATCGCGCCTATATATATAGTTGAGTGCAAAAACTCGCCACGTCGCTCCATCATAATCAGCGCGCGCATACACACTCATCTCTCTGCGCGTAAATTATAAAGACATTTCCTTCCTCGGCAAATCTCTCCCCAGCAGCAGCAGTATATATACTTTCTCATTGTAATGAACACAACTCATCGAGGCGATCATTCAGCCAAGGCGATAATACGGCTCGAAGTAATCAAAACTAAAGTGTCAGTCATTTAATAGGCATTTCGAGACCTCCGTCATTATCGCGCGTCGAGAAATCATCGCGGACGGGACGAGGTACTCGAGTGTAATTGCGTGAAAGCTGGAAGTATATACGCTCGCTCCTCCTCCTCGTCCTCGTCTAGCCGATCATGGGCGTGACTTTATGGACATGCTGGGGTCTCGATCTTTTTTTTTTTTACTTCGTCTCGCTCTGCGGGTGATGCTGACCTCGAAAACGCTGCTGATGCGACATAAATCCAAAAATAAAAGTAGATACTTTACGAGGGTTCTACAATATAAAGTCGCGCAAATAAGTGGCACGGATGCCTGTTTTATTCATCGCCAAGCCATTATCAGCAAGATCTCAAATGACAAATCAGCGATAGAAACATTCTTCGACAAATAGACTCGACTCATTGCAATCACATTAAGCGAGTATGCCGAGACTGCAATAAATATACTCGAGTAGTCTCAACTTAGCTCACACAAACAAATCAGCTTCTCTGCACCCATCGAGCGCTCAATCCTTTGATTGCAAGCGACTTTCAGCCGCGTACGTAGAAAGCGTGTGTTTATACCTGTAAATCAATAATAATCTCTAATGCATTCATTGAATAAATGATTTATCTAAATTGCACCAGATAAAGCCCAGTTCCTCTTTGCAAATGCGACTATATAGAGTGTACAGATCGCCGAGGCTCTTAATTTATCGCCAGCTCGAAACCGGAATCGCGCCGCAGCACAAAGTAGCCGCAATAAAGGCAGCTATATCCTACAATAAATTCATTTTTTTCACTCGTTCCAGTGCATCAGCTCTCGCGAAAGAGGAGGAGACGCCGTGTACACTCGACTGACAAACGGGTTTTGCAAATGAATCCGCGCGCGCGCGCGCGCCTCTCACTCGCGAATTGCTATTACTAGACTGGCTCCTGCGCACCTTTCCAAAGCGCGTGTATAGAGTGAGTCGCAACAGGTCATCGGCATTCTCTATGTAGCCCCCCGGCGGCGGCGGCGGCTTTGCCTTTTGTGTGGCGCCGAGAGTGCTGGTAACTGAAAACACGATGTTTTTTTTTCAACCTTATGGATTTTGTAAATTTTCAATTACTTTCCCAGCAATCTTGTCGCATTCTTAACAGATTTTTTCTTTTCTCTGTTGCAGGTAAGCACATCGTTCGTTTGACGTACGATTATTGAGTCGAGTGTGCTGTCGAGTGGTGAGTGTAATATGCAAATGTTGTTTAATTAAATTTGTGGTTAACAAACAGCCTATGTCGATGATTTACACATTAGAGAGTCGAAACGATTTTTAGACGAGATTCATCTCTGTATTATAAAAGAAACTGATTCCTCTCGAGAAAAATCACTTGCGCATAAAAAATGCAGAATCTTCACAAGTATGTATAGTATATCCCAGTGCGGTTTCGAATTTCCCTCTCATCGCGTCGTTTTTTGCTTTACCGACTACTGAAGCGCGAACAACACGAGAAGCGAGATTTTAAATTCTATTTCGGCTCTGAGTAGAGTCGGCGCGGTTCGATGCTTTCGAATGGACCGACAGCCCCCAAAGATTTGCATGGACGCGAATCAGTGCCGCCGCCCGCAGATCCTTTGATTCGGAATTCGGTAAAATAAGGGAGAACCCTGGGATATATTCTAGAGAGGACAGAGAGGCGAAATTAAAAGAGGCGAGTTTGAATACCCCCGGAGAGAATATAATTTCGAATTTGCGCGACACCTCGAAACATCAGCCTTGATGGCAGCCGTCAGTAGTCATTATCGATAAAAAGGAAGCACGAGAGAAAAGCGTCCCCGAGAGAGAAAAAAAAGGAGGGAAGATGAAGAGATATCGAAATGGCGGATAATAGCCGATGTAAAAGATTCGCATGAGCCGTTCTCTTCCTCCGCAGTGTCTCGCAAGAAAAAGTCATATCGAACCCTCGACCGTGCGAATGTGCTGCATGTATGTCACATACATGGGATGGGACGAGTTGTTCGATGTGTATGTAGGGGGGGAAGAATCCTTCGGTAACAAGGTATTCCACTCAAGGAGAACCGGCTGCATTCGGAAGAAGACGGCGACGGAATCCGGTAGCCGTGTGCGCGTGAATGAAGAAAAAGGGGGATGAAATCTCTCTTTTTCCCTGAAGCGTTGACGCTTGATTTAAAAAAAAAATGTCTCGCGCGCTGCCTTTTGAATCAGAGTAGTTTCTAGAGTTTCAACCACGGTCGCTTCGAAGGATTTCTAGTATTACCTATATAGATCGCTGTATCAAGTTGCCGAGTACTTTGATCTCTTTTAATGAAAGCTTCGCACTGATGCAGCATATGCCAGCCGCGCTCTCTCAGCGTTATCCCGTTGCAAATCCTTTTAAGCGAAGCTCGTCCCCCTGACGATCTTTCCCAACGAATAGTCACAGCTTCGTATAACATTCGTCGCTCTCTGTAATATAACAACCTGAAAAATTAGTGCCGATAAAATCCAAACACCTCGTAACTCTGGTCTACAGTCTATATTCTATATAGTCTGCGTGTCCTAATACCTCGGAACGACGACGAGTTCATCCACTTCTATATATCTCGTTGTGCAGGCGCCGCAGTCTTATTCCCAGCCGTTTGCCAGGATTATACGAACTTGAGCCGTCTCATCTCGTCGCACCTGCTGAAACTCCTCCTCGAGCCCTTTCAACTGGCTACGCGTATTTTCGGCTTTTCCACGACGAATAAAGAGCAGAGCTCCTCTCGCGAAGATTTTATCTGCGGTAGGGTATAGGTATATCCGATGGGCGAGTGCTTATATTGGATTTGCTCACAGCAGAGCCGTCTAATACTGCGTTGAAGAAGCAGAGATTATGCAGTTCTGATAATGTACAAAACGCGACCAGAAATAATTGGTATATTATATAAAGCGAACGACTAGATTAGTTTTGACGAAGAAGTACCTAGTACACGGGTCGTAAATTTTCATGAAAAAGAAACAGAGCGGCCCACAAAATTTCATACTAAAACAAGAGATAAGACGAGAGACGTCAGCGTAAAGACCCGAAAATAGAAAGATACAGCAGCTATACGCAGCTGAGCCAGCCAAAGGGGCGGCGAAGGGAGGCAATAGAAAAGAGAAATGAGGGCGGCTTTATGTGATGACGTTCCCCGTGTCGTCGTCGCGAAGGGGCTGAGAAGCTTGGCTTCCTCGCGCGAAACCGCATAGGAGAGACCCTAGCTCCGGTATTATATCCTCACCGGAGGGGAGATGATGACGACGACGTCGTCGTCGTGTCGGCAGCGCGTGTTCCTTTGTCTTGCTTTCCGATCGCGGCTGCCGCTGTATTTGCGCCGAGTGGATCTCCGGGGCGCGTATATAAGTGAAAGCGCGGCGACTGATGCTCCGGAAGGTGGGTCGTACGACGTGTCGTAAAATTGACCGAATTCATCAGGCGCTGCGGTGAGGAGCTTTAAACACGGCAGACGACAAAGGAAATGGTAGAGTGAAACGATCTGCTGCTGCTGCTGCTTCTCTCAAGATGATAATTAGAAGACAAGTGCAGCGCGAGGCAGTAGTGTAGAGGAGGAGGCGCTCCCCTCTATAATTAACGCTTGCATATATACTGCACGTACACATCTTGTAAGATTTCGCCTGCATGCGTGACACTTTTGCCATATAAAACGAGGCGGAGGTTTCAATTAAAAATCGCGTCTTTGGAGCAATCGGAAAAAAGTACGTCGTCGTCGCCGTCCGGAGCTCGCGCGTAAAAACTCGCTCTAAGCTCTCTCTGTATTTGGTCTAATGCGAGGCGGCGTCGAGTCACGCGAGAACCGGATAAATCGCACTCGCGCCTAGTCGAGACCGGTTCGGCTGCCCCCGAGGAAGATGCCGCCGTTGTCGCAACTCCTCCTCCGGTCGTTTTTCTCGCGCTAGAGTCTCTTCCTCCTTTCTTCTTCTGCAGCAGCAACAGCAGCGACGAGCTGCTTTACGCATCGGCGACGACGCCGAGAGTGTACGTAGAGTTTTATTGTGCTGCTCGCTCGCTCGCTCGGCCGTGTAAGATAAATTAATGCTAATCGACGCTCATCTCCTCCCTCGTATATACACGCTTCGTGCTTCATTTGCCAGTCTCTCTCTCTCGCTGTTTTACGTGTATCGCCTCATCAGTCTCGATCAGCATTTTTGCTCGCTTTTATAAACGATCGCGCCTTCCATTTCCTGCCCCCGCCCCTCTCTCGTCTATATTATCGCTGTGCATCGCTTATACACATGCCCACGGCGTTTGATAGTCCATTCATTGTTCTCGGAAAAACAAAAAACAGAACGCTCGATCAAATTCATATACTCGCGCCTTGTCGATCCGCCGCTAAGCGACTTCCGGCTGGGATCTATATATGCGCTCGATTGTCCAGTGTTAATCCCCCGTGGATTTTCGCCGACATCTTCGCGACACGCGTACCTATATATATCGTCATGGCAAAACGCCGCGGGGTATATGCTGTACGTTAAACATAACGACGACGGGGGGGGGGGGATTTAGTATTTCCGGCGCTATAACCCCCGCTCTCGCGCGAGGATATATGTCGATGGGACGCGGCGATGGTCAGTCGTAAAACGGAGATTGGAAGTCATCAAGTACATACCTCCCTCTCTCTCCCTCCCTCCTGTGTGGAACTGGTTGGCGATGATTATTATCAGCGTCGATGCGACGAATAATAACGCGTGTTGCTGATTTTTTTTTTCTCCAGACCGAGCAGCAGATGTTAGATAGTATTAGCTTAGCCTTGTCTCGCGCAGCGCGGAATTCCATTTCAATATTTGAAAAAAAGCGCAATTTATCTCTCGGGGACGCGCAAGTGTCATTGGAACTACCGCACAGCGCGCGAGAGACACGACGGCAACGACCTCTTTCAAGGCAGCTTTGTAGCGCCCACTGCCTGCACACTCGCTGTGTATAGTATAGTTGTCGTAGTGTTCTCGGCTTATGCAAGCTTCGACGCCGGCAGTCTCATGACTCGTTGCGAAAAAATACTCGCGCGGTATTTAAATCCGTCTTTTTCAATCTTCCGCGAGCTGTGTGTGAATATTTCTCGAGCCTCGTCGCGGTGCATCTGAAAGAAGAAAGTTAATTAATGTCCATTATATTTACATTCACCGTTTTGTTTATCTCGATCCGCAAGCAGTAATGTGCCGTGAATTTATGGCAATAAAATTTCAAATAGCTCTTTCTCTCGTCTCTATAAACATTCCCGACGGCGAAGCAAAAACACTCGACGTGTCTTCTTTGATATGACGCGAGCGCGCGCCGCGCGCACCTACTCTCGCATAGGGAAGAAAAAATTGAATTGACCTTCGTATACATACGAGCCCGATATTGAATTAGTGCTCCCTCGTCCAGCTGAATGAATCATTAAACGGCTGTGCGCGCGCGCGGAGAAAGAGCAGGAGGCACAAACAGCCACGCTCTTTCATCCAGCCCGCGGCGAATTAACTTTCCTTATTTACATATCAGCGAGCTTAGCCTTGGCCCTTTACTCTCTTCTCCGTGGTACACAGCGAGCTCTTTATCATCTCGGCTCGTCGCGCCGATATTTATATGCAAATCCCCGACTTTTCTTTATTCACACTTGAGAAAAAGCCTGGCCCATTATACAAAGACTCGGGCCTCGACACTTAGCGAGTAGTCGTCGTCTCGGCTTTTCATTTCTGCGTGTGCGCAGTATATAGGTATATATACCCGCTCTCGCAATTTGCCTCACGTTCGCTGCCGATTTATAATCTCGACGCGTCGTAGTTGCGCTATAGGCGCGCTCGAGTTTTTGCGAAATTGGCGTCGCAGCCGTGCTGAAGCGAAAAATTAAGCCGCGACGTCGTGACGAAATTTTAGATATCGGAGTAAGGAATCGAATGCTTTTTCCGATGCGAGTGTGGATTCGTAGGTTTGATCCGAATTATACCGCGAAATAAGATTATAGACATCCGAGCGCACAAAGAGTCTCTTGGAGAGACGTCGTAATCGACATGTACAATAGCTCGAATCGAGGCAAAAGGTATTACAGACGTATATAGAATTTAAACCTCGCTGAGCGAAGTATCGGAGGGGCTGTGTATAGTCTATAAATATACACTTTTGGGTTCCGAAACTTGCCGAGTTATCGGGACGTATAAAAAGGATCGACCGAATATATCGGAGCTGCGAGGACCGGTTATGCTCTCCTTCTTCGCGAACTCTGATCGATCGAGAGTCCGATGGAGTATACGGGAGAGGTGGACAAAAAAAAAGAAGGGACGGCCTCGCGAGAGAGCAAAAAACAATAGTCGCCTCTCGGACTGTCAAACTTAACCAGCTTTGGCCGCTCGATGTATTTCTTTCTTTCTCTCTCTTCTTTTCTTGACAGCTACCTAATGATAAAACGCCAGGGGCCATGTGGCCACCCGCTCGATTCTACCACTACTGTCGAACAGAGAGGCCACTCTTTCTTTTCGATAGCTCCCAGACCTCCGTGCTTTTTTTTCTCTCTTCGCTCGTTGTCCGTGAAACGGTAACTCCGGCGGCGAGATATCGGTTTATTTTCGAACCAAAAGCGTATATCGCGTATATCCGCATATAATGAATTTCGATTATAAGGCTCTTGAAATTAAGAACCTGTCTTCTTTATTCTCGGCGTATGTGTAAGTGTAATCTCTCTCGGCTCTATATCGCTTCCTCGTTCGTCAGCACTGAAACAATGAAAAAAATCACGACGCGCGTTCGGCCTTTAAAAGTATACGCAATATACGTCGACGTGCGGAGAGAGAGATATATATATCCCAATCGCAGCCGTATAAGTGGCACTGCTCGTCAGCGGATGTCGTTTTTTTTTCTTCTACACCGCGATACGTACAGAGTTTGCTGCATAATACACGGAGAAAACGCGAAATTTTATATATCGGCGGAAGAGGACACACAGCCGCTTTCTCCCGATGGTTTCGCGGCTTTGTATCGTCGCATAACGCGGTTGACTAATTGTTAATTCGGTCATTTCCGTCGTTTCGTTCTATACCGGGAAATGAATGTAATATATAAACGCTATAGCGATAAACGATGTATTTTGTTCTTCGCGTACGTAATATACCAAACGAGAGAGCCCGGTTTCAGAAAAAATAAAACACGAGATAAGCGACGCACAAAAGCTACGCGTGTTGCTGATTCAGGGTCGCGACCTCGACTCGTTTCGCGTCCTTATTCGTATATACGAGTGAATCTGCATGTATATATACTCAGTCGATTATCACCGCGAGCGTAGCTTTTCTTTGTCCGCCGCTCGAATCTACTCAGCTCGTCTGATTCTCACTTTTTCGCGTCTATCCACACACACACACACACACACGCACACACGAGGGGGAGATTATAATTGTTGTATTATTGAATGCATTAGCGAGTCGTATCTGCGTCCATATACGTATAATATGGATATATTTACTCGCAGTCGGAGGGAGAGAGCCGCCGGACGAGCCATTCATCGAACGGCGCAAATAATAATAATAATGACCGGCGCAGCGCAGCGGCCGGCGTTGTGAACAAAAGTCTGCGGTTCGAGAGAAGGAGAGAGAGAGAGAGAGACAGATAGAAAGGGCGAAACGGTTGTTAATAGTCGTTAATGACCGCGAATGAGCTTTCATTAGACGCGCGCCCGGAGACTCTCTTGAATGGCTGCGGAGAGCTGCGAAAGCGCGTTATTTCATTAATAACCATGTTGCCCGACGAGACTTATCAACGACTACTACTGCTTTATTTGCATTAGTTTGCACTTCTCTCTGCCGCTCTCTCATTACTTTGCTCCCTTGTGTGTAACCTGCACCTAATAGTAGTCAAAAATAAGAATAATGCTTCGCCGTAAATTAGGCTTCGAGAGGTGTCGGCCGGAAAAAAAACACGTATACTACACGTTATATATACGCGCATCTGTGGGTACAACCCGCTCGTGAAGAAAAAAAAAAGAGCACATGGAGGGGAACTGCTGATGCTACGAGTATATCTTATATACTCCGGTTCGCCGAGACGAGTTTTTCGCGCGCTCGCTTCTTTCCCGTGGGAAGTTTGGAGCGCTGCCGGGATTCTGATGCCGCTTCTTTGTGGAGGCTCTATGCCAGTGCCGTATTTATCGGGATATGGAGGTTGCGAGGCAAGAAAAATTGAGGAAGACGGAACGCCGGCCGGGCGAGATAGAAAACGACAGAGACACATGCGCGCCAAGCACGAGCAAGGGTTCTGTGCGCCATGTGTCTTGCTCCAGACGCGAGCGTATGGTTATATACTGGGAACTGCGAACACTACCTATATTCTTTTTTTCTCTTTTCAATATAACAGCAATTTCTGCTTTCTGTACTGTGTACTTTTCATCATCCGCTGCACATAGTGACCCGTATCAGCTCTCGCGCTTTGTATGTGTGTAATGTACCTACAAGGTATATGTAGTTCATTATGCGCGCGACGAGATCCATTCGCATAACTGGAATCAGGGTCGGCTGCAGTGCAATGTACACGAGACCGGTTAATTGACGGGAAACGGATAGAAAGCGCGGTTGCAATGCAGTGGTTTATATAGCGATCCTCTCTCGTGCCAGTCCGTTTTCAATCCAGTCAAAACTTTCTCGCGTTAGATTCGTCATCCCGAAAACAATGCGCGCGCAATTAAAGTCTCGAAAGAAAGCTCCCTCTGATCTTGCGCGCTCGAGCGAATATGGGTGCAGCAGCAGCAGCAGCAGCAGAGATGCGCGAGAGAGGAATGTAGTTTGCGAGGCTCGGTCGCGTCAAGAGAGAGATAATCGATTTTCCGTTCGCCTCTCTCTCGCTCCTCATTTTCGCGAGGAGGTTGTATACCGTAGCGAAGACTGAACGGTATGGCGTCGAGCCAGTTCTATATAGCACGACGACGACCCACACTCGCGCGCAGCTGACTCGCAGATGTCTGCGCCTTGTTTTCTTATTATATACATAAATTAATGCCTTCGGCCCATAATTAATAACGAAATTTTTCTTTCTGTTGCAGGTGAGTTCTGTTGGAAAGCCAGCGAAGCGATCAATCATCATACATTATGGTCGTCGCGCGAATTCTCTGAAACTCATCGCAGGGGAAAAAGAAAGTCAATCCGCTGCTCGATGTGTGCGCAACAGCTCCTCTCGTCATCGTCTGCGAGCCGACACACATCCAGTTTTGTACATCTCATATTCGGCAAACTCGCGCCTCGTGAAAGTCCGGTCTTGCGCACTGCACCACCGAGAGCTGCATGTATACGCGACTCTCGGGGCAACGGCCTCTCATACTTGCGCCTATCGTGTGTTATATACTCTCGCACACGCGCGGTCTCGAAATCGCGCGAGCGCAGACGGATTCCATACCTTCTCCCTCTCTCTCTGCCTCTTTCCCTCGACCTTTCAGAAACTTATTGACGAATCGCGTATATAATCTCCCTCGACAAGGTCGATCAATATACAGAGGACACCTAACCCCTCGTATACACATCGAGAAGCTATAAATGCATGTGTCCCTCCTTATTCGCCGCTGTTTCAGCACACCCACACGCGTTTCCGCGCGCGGCGCAACCCGATCGGGAGAGCTGCTGCTATCGGCTTTCATAAATAAAGCCGCGGTAGAAATAAATTCATATCGGCCCCCGGCTGCAGCGCAGATATTAGCGGACGTAAGCGCGCTATCTCGCATCTGCTATCGCTATCGCGGCCGGTTTTTCTCTCTTGGACGCGCGGCGGCTGTCTCTCGATTTGTTACACTATTATTGTATACGTTACCCTTCTCAGCCCGCAGTCGCGTCTTTACGGCTTCATTCAGACATCAAGCGTCCGTATTTTTGCGAAACCCGTGTGCAAGCTCGTCTCATCGCAATTTTCCCACTTGAAAATCGTGTATTCCACTCGTTCTCGCTGCAAGTATATAACCGAGTATGCGAGTCGTTAGAGGAATTGTGATAAACGGCGTCTCGACGCCCCCGGATCTATCTCCGGCATATGTAAGACCTGAGCATCGTCGACACTTATCGCAAACAATAGAGACTTTATTTTCTCTGTGTATATAAAATCGCCGCTGCCTCGAGCGAGTGAGAAATTGAGGAGAGCACGTAGGAGTTTTATGTATAGACGCGCGCGGTATATGATGGATAATCAGCGCCTAAAGAGGAATCCGAATGATGAAGAATTAGGAGGCGCGCGCACGAACAATAGGATTGCTCGACAATGAGCGAGCGCCCCGGCACTTTTCTTCATGGGGACGACTCTCCGCGGGCAATACCAGAGGTGCGAAAGACAAAGACTAAAGTCTCATTGTGCGGATCTGCTTTTTGCGCCGCGGATTAATGATTCCGGGAGATCGCGGAAATCAATTAGAGCCAACCATCGAATGGCTTCGATGAATAAACCTCTTACTTTTGTTCTCTTTCCTATCTTTCTTTCTTTTAAAATCTCAGCTTCACGAAGTCGAGCAGCTCGATCGAGTGTGTCTATACAACAAAAGTCATTGCATAAACTATAATACATCCCGTATATTTCGAAAGAGAGAGATAAATCGGCTCATTATAAAACCGGCCCCGAGCCGAAGAATACACTCTCTCGGCATATCATCGGTCGGTTAAAAATAATCCCCGAATATCTCCGAGGACCCATTATAAAGCCGCTCCGTTACATAAACACATAATACAGCCAATAAAATTATAGCCGGCGCGTCGATAAAGATCTCCGCGCCGTTCTATTTTTTCACGCGGCCTCGCTGCTCTCCGATTTCCCTTTATCATTATCCGGCCGTCCCATATTAATGATCGAACGAGTTTCGGCGTCGTGCCAATTCGCGCATGACGACCGGTTTTTCGGCGCGAAAGGGAAGAGAACGGGCCCCGCAGGCGACTTCTCCGCGTCGTACATACACGGAATGCAAGTGATTCAATAAAGCCTGAATTTTTTTCCTCGCGTTGTTTTGATCGTCGAAAGCAGTGTTTGTTGTGTTTGCGTGAATAAAAAAAATGACGATAAACATTTGTTTTTGTATGCGGCAAGGTAATCTGGCGTGGGTGAGTTGTGCGCGCTTCAGGGACGACTGTTCTTTCTTTAAATGGGTTAATTGCGAGCCTCGCTTTATCAGAGCAGCATTTTTCTTGCCGAGTTAATTATTTTTCGAGATTGATATTGCGCGGATGAATTATTGGATCGTATAATATGTATAATTTTTCATACACCATATCTCTCTCTCCTCAAAGTTCTAAAATTTCTAATGCTATCAGAGGCGCAATTAAATTCCAGAGAGCATTATTTATCGCCCGGGAAGAAATCTCGTCCCACATTGTTGTTGTTTAATAATGATATACACCCGACGCGTACTCTATTTTCGTGATTTAATGCAAAAGGCATTTTTTGCGCGCGAGAGCGCGTAATTGAGCGTTTAAGCCGGCTATACGCACAGCCGCACAAATCGATTTTGCGAAATATAAATCGCCGAGCCGACGCGAATACCGCATAAATAATGGAAAAGTATCTACTTGAGAGCGCGTAATGAAAGCTGCCGCGCGCGCGAAAAATACTCGAGCCGATATAAAACGCGATTTCTAGCGACATTTATCAAACTCAGGGATCGAGGTCGAAGCTCGTGTACACGGGTTTTCTCGCGCTTTAATAATAATTGAAAAGCGAGAAACATTCCCGATCAGCCCAATTTACTCTTTTATACAAGTGAGTATTTTTAGTCAAGGACGACGAAATCGTCCGCGAGAGAGAAAGGAAGTAAAAAAAAAAAAAAAAAAATGAACTGGTACTTTTATATAGTCACACAGCACACAGCACTGCAATAAAAGTGCGTGTCTGTCAGGGCCGATGGGAACGCGGTGTATTTTAAGAAATTAATTTGTCGAAGGACAAATTGCCTTGTCGCTCTCGGCTCTGAGATATACTTACACGCCGAAATAGAAGGCGCGAGACTTATCATCCTGTGATACTCGTAATATACACGACTGAATCTGGTGTTATTTGGTGGTATTTGAGGCTCTTCGCGGAAAGCACCAAAAAACTTATCAAATCCAGCAGGCAACATTACGTCAGCGCAAGCTCATTAGAGGCCAATTGGAAGACCGCAGCGATAATTGCCGCAGGCATACAATCCACTGTGCGACGAGTCTATTATAAAAACCGCGAGAACAAACGTCGCAATTTATATAGTCTAACTGCATAAGCAGAGTCAAAAGAGAAAAACGCAACGAAAGCCATCAAAAGAGAGCGTGTCAGCCGCAGAATGGAAGTCCGTTTCGGCTTATTTACGCGCTCGTAAATCTTAGCTAGGTTGCGCGAGCTCAGTTGGCGCCTCGCGCGGGCGACCGCTAAAAAGTATAATAACGTGCCGAGAGAGCCTATGGTTTGATTAAAAACAATCGCTCGACGCCGCGTAATTGGCCGACGGTTTTTTCCTTTGTCGCGCGAGAGCGAGAACGTCTTGCCGACTATTAATACTTGGGGTGCATAATACGAGTTGTGGGAGGCGGTTGTTGCAGCTTTTTTTCTTCTGACGAACGGGACAATCGTCGTAATTTATGCGCTACGCCGCCGCCGCCGTCGTCGGGCATGAAAAAGTGAGCACTTTCAAAGAAGAAGAGCTGAGGAGGAGGACGATATTGGCCTTCGGGGAAATTTGTAAAGATGCCTTTAAAATTCATGACGGTTAATGCGAAACTATTGTTCTGCGCGAGAATCGGCATTGCCGAGTGCTTGCATTGTTTAACTTATTGACGTCGTTCATTACACTTTTTTTTTAAATTAATCGAGCCGGAGGGGGTGCAAAACGTTACAGCAGGCACTTTATCACACGACGCATTTCTGAAATTAATTTTCTCCGCGTAACCCTCGTAGAGTAGTAGCCGGTCTTGACTTTCATTTAATTCGTCCCCCGAAAAAAAGTAGCTTCCCTAACTCACGTCGAAAAATTACGCTCCTCAATCTCATTTACTTGACAAACCTTCGAAAACTTTTTCAAACTCGCTTATACGACGCGGTGAAAAAGCTCGTTTATGTGCGCCATGCGCTGCGAACGTAACGAGGTGCGCGAAAAGAAAGATATAGCTCGGCTTATGAACATATATGCGTGTGTGTGTACTCACACACACACACCCAGCATGCCCCTGAAATGTTCCCAATATTTCATCTGGAATAAGCGTCTCTACGAGTGCACATAAATCCCGACGGGCTAGCGAGCCGGTTTTTTTCTCGCTCGCAAACTGTATTATATACATGGAGCGAGACGCTCTGCCCACGCGCGCAGCGATGCCGCACGTCTGGGTAATTATATTGTGCATCGCTCGGGATAGACCCACTTATATTGAAAACGCGTTCCGCCGCTGCAGCCGTTTTCCTTGTGTGTATACATATACCTATATACTGCAGACGAGTACTTCCCTCTTCATCTCTCGCGCGTATACATCGCAATCAGCCTTCTCTTTGTGCGCAGTCGACGCTGAATCGCGTAATCCATTTATCACGCCTCACTTCAATAACGAAAATGAAGCTCGAGAAGTAGTTCAGTATAATGTATAAGTGTAACTTGTAAACGAAGAACAAATTGATAGCGAAGTCAAGCCGTGTGTAACACAAAGAGCGAAGTTGACTACCGAACTTAGCAGTCAATATAGCGCCGATATCTTTCCGCGCGCAGACATCTCTCCCGCTGCGTGCGAATCCGTTTTCCGGTGAGTCTGTATACGTATATATATATACACATTTACACGCCCGCGGCGTGTTATCGGCTGCTGCAGTGCACAATGAAGCCCATTGTGTCGCTGTAGACTCCTTTGCTTCCTCTTCGCGGCTGTCTCGTGTATATAACTCGCGAAGGACGCCAGACTCGGCCTTCGACCTTTGGCTTTTGTCGAGCTGGAAATCGATATGCGCCTTTTCTCTATTTAATTTTGCAAAGGCTTTCGATTTTCAACGGTAATTGTAACGATTTCAGCGGACCTTTGATTTTCAACTCTATCGAAATTAGCGTCTCTCTCTTAATTAAGCCACCGGCAAAAAAACGCGTACACTCATCCCACTCGCCGTACTCTCGATTTAATGACCGATTTTAATTGAGTTCTCTCCCTCCCTTGCAATTACCGGGCGTTTCTTTAATTTTCCGCGCTCTGCGCGCCGAGAGAAATATTTCCCCGTAATTGACAAAACCCAATAGTCGCGTCCCCTCAAGACTCTCTCTTTTTCTCCTCGACAAAAAAGCATAAGAAGCGCCCTTTGCTCGTCCCACGTCCCAGATTTTTTCGTCTGCTTCTTTCGCTCCTCGCAGGCGGTGACGAAACGAAAAAAAGAAAGCGTCTACGTGTATATATATACATACACAAGTGGCCCACTCCCGGCGGTCGTCGATCTCTCGTTACGCGTCGTCGCAAAGCCGCGGCCTCTTTATGCGCGTATAATACTTACGATGAGCCGAGATAGTCCATAAATCTCGAGCGCACCTACGTGACACCTACGCGCGAATCTTTGCCTTGACGACGACGAGACCCTTTATGCGTGTCTTCTTCATTTGCGATCGAACTCGGCTCGCACCGACAAACGACTATATATACATTTACACACGCGCTGCTCACTGACATTCGAATTCAAAGCAGCAAAAAGAGCGGCTTCTTGTAACGAGCTTGCGATATATTTCGCGCAGCTCGTTACAAGCGAGCGTTACGCAAAGAGCCGCTTAACTCGAATTGCAAAATAATGCGCGCGCCTCTTTGCGGTATACACGCGCGTGCGTAACTGTTGCAGCGCGCGGGAGGTAAACGAACGATTTTGCATCGGGCCTCTATATATATAAAAGCAGGCGACGCTATAGTCGCCTCTCTCTCTGGTTATCTGCGAGTGTGGCCGACTTTAAAGGCGCCGCGCGCACGAGGCTATTTCGTAATGCGGTTCATTCGGACTCGCGTTTACATTTCCTCTACCGCTTGCAACCGCCGTGTTTTGCGTTGTATCTCGTATTTTTTTATTAATCCGTTCCAAAGGTAGGTTCCGAATGAATGAACGAATAGTTTCAACATGTACGTGTATTGATAGGTAGAGTATAGTGGGTACAAACACACACACATACATACATACGACGACAACCGACTGATAAGCCGCAGTGTCATCGACATCCTGCCGCGTATTTGCACAGCTAGGCTAACAGGCACTTCACGTATATTCCAACGACTCCGATAGATGTACACGCATGTGTATTATATACGCGGCGTGAAAGTGGCTAAGGTGTGTGTATAGCATAGAACGAGAGGGAGAGAGACGCAGATATTGTCATTCAACGATGCGCGGGTGCAACGTACGCGGCGGCGGATGCTTGTGAATTCAGCAACCAAGAGCTGCGGGTGCTTTTCCACCTTTATTTCCTCGACTATTCATACACATGGCAAAAGTGCGGCTGTCGCGAGAATTCATAGAGGCGACGATGCATATATTTATGCGTTCGTTCGTTATTTGAATCGACAAGTGCAATCCGCTTATTCCCACTCTCCCGTTCATTTCCTACGTTATTATTCTACTCTCGTTGGGTTTGCGAGAGCTGCAGAATCGCGTGATTAGCCTAATCGCGACTCGCGAAACTGTAGCGATGACCTCTTATCAGCTTACATATATATACTACGGCTTCTCTAAAACACCAAGCCGGTCAACGCTCCTCCAAATCTTGCAGTGCGTATCTACATACACACTCAAACGTTGCGAAAATGCAAGAGTTGCTGCCTAGAGCAAGGAGAGACTCGACGCGTGTACGCCAACTGCATAGAGAACACTATACAGAACGCGCACGTCTTCCTATCGCGGCTGTGCGGTCATTGAACGCGCGCGGCAGGCAGCGCTGCGAAATGATTAGGAATAGAAACGTCTAGAAAGTTTGAGCTTAGGCGACGACGGCTCTGTTTACAATGTAAATTTCGTCGTCATTTCGAAAATGCAAATGACCGATGAAACTCTCGTCGCGGCTGATGATGCTGAGGAGAGCCGAGCGCGATCAGAGTCGAGTGAACGGTAAAAATAGACGTGCCGGCCCGTTTTATCGCTGCCGCTTCGAGAGCGGTCGGCTTTTTTCTTTCTGACCTTCGGCCGCCGGGAATTAACGGTCGCTTGTGTGCGAGAATTCCGAGTGCGAAGACCGTGGCGTACTACAATCGACACCCTCCTCCTTTTTTTATTCAAGCTAATTTATACCGATAATAATAAGTGGATTTTACGTGGGCACCGTTACAATAATTTCATTAAAAAATTCACGAGAATTTTATATTCCAGTGATGAGTTTCAATCAAGTCGATTATAAAACACTCATCCCCAGAGTTACAAAACAATTAGTCACACACAGCACTCACGCGACTCATCCATTATTCAAGCGGAGGAATGAGAAAAAAGCGAAATTACGAAAGAAACGAATCAGCATCGACGTGTAGTCGTGGTAGCTGAATGAGAAAAAAAAAGAAGCGCCAGTAGCAACCGGAGATATGCGATAATTACACGTCTCAAAGACGCGGCCGGCTCTCGTCATTTGAAAAAACACACACTACAGCTTCCTCTAATTACCCTCCATTCATCGGCTAAGAAAAATATTTATGCGCGCGCTGTGCAACTCGTGCTTTCGCTCGGGGTTATTTTTATTCGAGCTTGGCATGGCTTCACATAGGCGCTATATACTGCTTCTCCAGATTTATCTCGCCGGCTTTTCGAATTTCAAAAAGCGCGCGCGCGCAGCCGATTAATCGCAAAGGTCGCGCGTGTGGCCCGAGAGCTGAGTTCAAAGGGCCAGTTTTTCCTCGTATAGTCGTGTGTACAAGCATACGAGGACTCGTCGTTGCTGTCGTTTTAGGTAATTAAGAAACTGCGAGACGACGTCGCGTGTAAACGTTCCGTGAAATTCGCTGTAGCGGAAGTATGTAGCTCCGAAAAGCCGTGGTTTATTCGGCTATGAATATTACGTGCATATTCCAGGCGACAGCGAGCGATGCCGCTCGAATCCATCACGATCAGCAATTGAATTTGCTTGAGAAATTGCATCTGTCATCGCGCTCTTTCTCTCTCGCGCGCGAGATTGAATGAGCTCTGTTTATTGCTGGCTGTCATGACTCTTTTTTTTGTTGTTGTTGTGGTGTATACGAGTGTCCTGCATCGTCTCTTTCTCTTTCTCTCTCGAGGTTATCGATACGGCAGTCCTCCGCTCAATCACACACGTCTCGCGCACAAGATAGTCGTCCGAGGACAGAATTCGCCATGCACATCGTTCGCTTTATTTCGCATTCAGCTCTCGCCCCCTTTGTTGCGATAAAATTACAATCGTACGTACACTCTTTTTCCACGCTACGACGAGCCCGCGCGCAACAATAGCCTGACGCATGCGTATACAACACATACAGAACAATCATCCGTTTTATTCGCGCGTGCGAGAAAGAGAGAGAGAGAGAGAGAGAGAGAGAGTTGCGATCAATGGCGAGAGCGATCGGCCCCGAGATTCATCTTCATTTGTCAGAGCTTATCAAAACAGCAGCGAAGATTTGCTGCAGCCTCCGCCGTCAATGTAAATATATACGTGGCGGCTCCGCGGAATATTACTTAACGATAGCGATACTTTCACTACACGCAATCTAACGAAAACACTCGGCTCGATAGTGCCTTGTCATATTTAGATAGGGATACGTATATACCACGAGGGTATCGTCTTTTATTGATGATATAGCTTCGGCTCGTAATAGAGAGCTACTCACTGTCCGCCTGTAGTATACGTGTATATTTTTTCCGATAGAGCTTGGAATAATATAAAGGTTATCGCGACGCCTATCGCGATTCGCAACGTCGAGATAGCGGATCTTCGGCAAACTCTGCGCGCTCGTGACTTTTTTCTATCGAAGACAATGCGCTCTGTTTGCAATTTTTCATACTCGCAACTGTTATTCTATCGAGAGTGCAGTGGCAGCAGCTGCTCTCGGATTCGTCGAAGGCCTTTTTTTCTCTCTTATCGCTTGTATTTTCGTCGGCTACCGAGGCGTTATGAAATTTGATTGGCAAATAATAAAAATACATATTCGCGTTGCCTATATATTATGTACAGCTGAGTGCATGATTCCAGTTTCAATTTGCGATACAGGCACTTATCTCCTCAGCACACATTCGATTTTTTTTCGTCAAAACAAATGTTATCTAATTTAGCCGAGAGGCTTCCACGAATTCACCAGAATACACACACCGCGAGAGATAAAAGCCACGCGTTATAACGCACAGGCGATGCTCGATAGTAAAACAAACACACGCCGCGTGATTTTTTGCGCTTTTGTGAAAAGAATTTTTTTTTTCACCTACAGCGATCGCGTATACATATATAATACTTGAATTCGGTCACGCCGATTCCCGACGAGAGATTGTGCAAAAGATCGTCGGTAATTTCATCGAAAACACTATGGCGTGTCCTCTCTCGTAAACCGGAAGCTTCGCAAACCCGTGGCCCTATAGCCGGCGGCGACTTTATAGCACGCAAGCCGAGCCCTCGCGAAACACGATGCGATTTCGGCGTCACGCTCTCTGCATCTACGCGTGAGATGTCGCACACAAGACGGAGGAGAAAGGAGCGAGAGAGAAGAATAATGCGCGCGACACGCTCACGAAATTTCGAGCAGGAAGTGCATGTCCGCTAGCGCTTTTTGCACGCGAGCACATATTTCGCCCGTGAACATGATGATGATCACTCGCTCGAGTGATGTGACTCTCGAAACTTCGTTTCTGCAGTTTCATATTTTTAAATTGTCATCTCTCGATGTACGTATTATGAGTGTGACGCACAAAAGCTGAAGTACGTTTCCTCTGCAGTATGTATAAGCGAACTTTCACATAAAAAGCTCTCCGCATTTCCCGAGGGACCACGGCGCGTTACCGGCGCGTCGCTCTCTCTCAACGAAAACTCGAAATGACGTGGGCCTGAGATACTGTCACGCGCCACACTCGCCGACGCCGGCTCAGTGCGCGCGCGCTTCGATTCTCCTTCCGTTCGTTGTCGAACAGGACCGCCATCATCGGTTTTCATTATATACCCGAGCTCGTGCATTATATATATATACTTTGCTTTCGCTCGCAGAGGAAATTAAATATTATCGACTTCGGGCGACAATCAACTTTTTCGCTTTTCTCTCTAGACTTTTATTCCGAGTTTCGTTTCGCACTCTATGTGATGAAAATTCACTGCGTTTCAAACTTTTCCCGCCAAAAAGCTCGTCGCATCAGCCGGCTCTTTAAATGCGGCGGCAGTTTTGAATTTAAACTCGCCGCGCGCGCTTAATTTATTCAATGCCTCTCGCGAACTAAATAAAAAGAGCTCGACTGAATATTATCGGGTATATGTATATATATATATATATATATTTACGGAGCTAGCACGACGCGGCCGGAATCCAAGCAGCTGATGGAAACTCTGGGCAACCACAGAACAGCAAAGTTTCGAAGGAGAGCGAAAAACTTGTGTTCATCCCCTGCGGGGAGTGCGTATACAGCTAACCCTTTTCAGCTCCCGCGAGAGCTTTTCTCGTTAGCGCCGCCGCCGATAGCTTGTGTTTTCCATACATTTTTCAGAGCCGCTCTCGAAAGTTGGCTCACTCAGGGCGGATGAAAAATCCTGAGAATTTTTATACGATGTATAAACTGCTGCGGTGAAAGCGTTGTTTGAAGCCTCAGCAACTATCGAGGATCAATAACGCGCGCTTACATCTCGCGAGAACCATAAAATTATTAATAACATTAGACGCCTCGAGCGTCGCTTCTTAAGTACCCTCTCTCACCTCTCGCAGGACATTCCAGATTTTACTATTCTCCGCGGCCATTAGGCACATAACGGAGTTAATTCTCGTCTTCTCCGCTGCGAGTTTCCATGCAAATTCATCGGGAAAGTAATAAAATTCAAACACCCTCTCTCGCGAAACTTTGCAAACTCTGCTCAGCCACCTGCTCTCTCGCGCAGAGTCGCTGCTTCTTCTTTGCCGCCGTCGGCTCCGGTTCAACTTGGGAATTAACCGGGCAACACCCTATTAGCAATAAAGCAGACGGCCGCAGAAGCTCGCTCTCTTCTCTCGCCTCCTCTGCGCGTATTTTCACTTTTGCGTATGCCGCCGCAGAGCTTAAACGGGCGTAAATTTTCTGAAAGCCCCGATCCTCGAGCTTATCGTTTTCAAAGTTCGACTCAAGATTGCGTTGGAGAGGGCCGGATTACTACGATTTAAATCGCGAAACACTGTGTCTCGTCTCGCAGCAGGATACATATCTACGGCCAAAGTTTTTAACTGCCGTAAATCGGGGTCTGAATTTGTATTCATGCGTATTATTCCCGTGTACACAGGGAATATTTAGAGAGACCGACGCCTCTTCTGCGTGTCTCCGAAAATTTTACCCCATAATAAATCTGGATTCAAGCAGTAGAACTCACGAAAATTACAGCTCCTCGTGTAAGACTTCACGTTCAATTTCCTCCGAGATCCTGTCTCGCAGATCGCGTGCGCAAAAACCGTATCGAGTCCTCGGACCCGAAATTCGTCCTCTCCCCGGTCCCACGTATTATATATTATAGCTAGCGATCCGCAGACTCGATACGAAAAAATTGCGAGAATTCGTCGGGGCCGCATTTATCTTATCGGGTTTCCGGACGGACACCCCTTTTTCGGTAGCAAGCGGGCCAATTTTCGACTGCCGGCTCTTTTAATCGCGCGAAAATATGAGTCGGTCGTACTAACGAGGCATTGTCGTGTCTCCCCCTTGCTATACTTCTCTCGCGACTGCATCATAAGAAATGTGTATATACACGAAGGAGGGGCGCCTTGTAATCTCTCACTTTCGTTCCCCGCCGCCGCCCGGCAGAAACAAAGAAAACTCCGCGTCGAGCGAGATTTATCTTTATTGCTTTAATTAAAAAAAATTAAGCGAGCGGAAGAGAAAGAAGTGCGATAAAGTGTTCAAAAATTAGAAACGTACAGATATACGTACACACAATAGAGAGGGTTGCGAATTATGCAGAAAGGAGGGAATGGCTTCTCGGAGGCAGTATTATCTCGGTGCGCAGAAAAAGGAACAAACAACTACCTGTTAAGGGGCTTAAGAGACGAGATCCCTACTTCGTTACGGTAAAGGCGGTGTTTGACTGTTTTCCCGAACCCTCTCTGGGACTCATCCTCGCTTCCCGGTGAAATCGTCATCAATTCAGCAACTGTATTGCCGATCTTTGGAAAGAATATATGCGCGTTTCTCTGAATATAATAAAAAATTCAGACGTTTCCAGAAAACTAAATAACGCATTTCCACTTCAAAGAAGAAACACGACTCCCCTCCGCAAATCGTTCGGTAATGAAAGCGGCGCCTTATCTCTCCCGCGCCTTTGTGAAATATTAAAGGCCTGAGCGTGAAAGACAGAGACAGAGAAAGAGAGAAGAAAAAAAAATGAAAAACCTCGACTTTCGCATTCGTTTGTTATCAGCGCATAACGATCGCGGTTCGAATCTTAAGTGCGCTCCGCTTTTTTCCCCATCACACTCTGCTCCTCCTTCATTGTTCGCCCTCCGCCGAAGAAGAGCCATTCGCATGTAAATCGCCAATCCCTCGGCGTCACGTTGGCCGGCGTGCGATATGCAAATGTCGCTAATTACTGCGCGCAATGCTGGGGGATTACACCTCATCCCCCGCTTCTCCCTCCGTACTTGTGCGTGACTCTTTGTCTCTCTTGCGGTGCGCTGGGAATGGGCAATTTTTGGAGGCCCATTTCACCGAGTTGAGCTCGCCGCCAACGACAAGTTTCAACGTAATTTCAGCTTGGATTTTAAATTCGCGCTGTCCATAAATTTGCACGCACTTTTCGAAAGTGCAGGCTGCAGCCGAGTATATATACGAGCAAAACTATCGAGGCAGCAGGAGGAGGCTCAGCAAAGTGCCGCGTAATTCGTGGGTCGGAAGATTAGCCCTCCACCGAATAAGCGCGTCTTCAAAGAAACTCGATTCGCTGCCTCGAAGCTTTTTCTCGAGAGCGGATAATCGCCGGTTTCTCTCTCCGGGGGAGCGCAAAAAAGGACCTCCGCGCGACTCTGAAGAAGCTACTAATACTGCAGCAGTCGTCTAATGTAAGACTCTGCCTTTATACCTCGCCACCCACTTATATTCCACGCGCATAAATAAATACGCGAACGCAAAAGTATACACTCTCTCTCCCCGGGGACTGGAATCCGAAAGTGTCTATATGTATACGCGTACAGCCTAGAGGAGTAATTAACTCGGACACTTTGACCTTTGACAGCGAATCCGTCGAGTTCGGCGGCGGCTCTTATCTTTTCGGGGCGGCGCGGGTACTATCGGGTGGTTGTGTCCTCTTTCATTATAGCGGCGCGCTGTAATAACCGTCGCCTCATGCTACGTATCCCCTGTCGCGTTTTCTTCCTTTCCATTTGGCTCTAATTGCCAGCGGAATATAGGGTGCGCGTGTGCTTTTTTGCCACCGTTATAAGCAGAAGTGTGCGGCGGGAGAGCTCTTTATCTCTCTCGTAATGCGCGCGTATATGTATCTCTCGGGCAGCCTCATAAATCTCTCGAATGAATATTTCATTGTCGATCGCTGGTGCAATATATAGGATACGAGATTTACCTCAAAGGAATTTTCGTCTCTCCGTATTAGGAGAGCTATTAGTACATAACAGTCGACTTATCGTCGTATAATCTAAACGCTCTCGGTTATATCCCGCAGCTTCCGCACGGGCAAAGAAACAAATCCACGTTTCCTATGTAACATCGCACGGGGGAGAGAAAACTATGCGAGTTTGCGGAACATGTAAAATTTAATAAACCCATATAGAGAGATAGAGTAAAAAAGCACGACGCCTGCCTTTCTATCCATCATATTCGAGGTAGGCATACGCGAAATGCCTGCGAAAGAATTCCCTCCGCAAACTATATAATATTATATGCGCGTGCCAGACTGAAGAGAAATCCGCATTAGAATAAAAGGAAAGCAAGAGACAAAAAGCCCGATATCTCGCCAGGGATCGATCGATCCGAGTGGTTCTGTATATATATACACATCGACGACGAGGTAGTACGCGTTGCGATACACACTTATACATCCCGTAGCAGCAGCTGCTGCTGTTCTGCAGCGACGGCGGCGCAGACGCAGCCCGCCACGAGGAGCTTGACCCTCGCGCGCGAGGTTAGAGACCCGAGAGAGGTGTGTGTTCGCTGCGCGAAACGTCTGCGCGGATCTCTATCGCGTCTGGGTGTCCCTCGCGACTGCGTGTCTGTGACTCGCGGCTGGGCTCGTTTGTTAAGTGCCCAGCATTCATGGGCGTGTTGCGCCGCTTCGACGATTCGGTCGCGGTTGGCAATATTCGGGGCGAGCTTTATTATGATGGAAATAGTCGCGCAACATTTTTGTAGCATTAAAATGAGCTGGCAATCAGAAGACTTTTCTGTACCCGATTAAAAATTGCAGCAGGAACAACAATCTCTCCATCCGCGACGTCGCAGCAGACTGCACAGTCACAAAGCTCGACAACTCCGCCACGCCTAGACCGGCGAGCGTGTGTGCAGACAGACGTGATCTGTCAGGTAGACTCTCCCCCCCTCCCCCGTCTCTACCGTGTGATACATGGTCCTGTGCACATAATAATATCGTGTGACAGCTCCGGGCCGCGATCGCGGAATATCTCGCGCACGTATACAGAAGTGAATGTATATATAGCTGTGTGGGTCGACAGACAGGACAGGGAGTGCCGCAACTATACTACGAGGGAGCTTAGCTTCCTGCGCCTCTCGCTTTCGGATTTCGCGCCGTTTTAACAGTGACTAGCGCTCTCCCGGTATATAGTCTAGCCGGATTTCATTTTCTTAATCTCCCGGCGCGTGAATTTTCCACGAGCTCCTTTTCATTGTGTCCGTCGAGAGTGTATTATGTTCGCTTTATATTATAGTTCTATATATTGCGTGCGCGCAGGTGACTCTGCGATTAACCGTCGAGAATGAAAATTCAAAGAGCATATAAGTACGCTCGAAAGCTCACATATATATATATATAGAAAGAGAAAGATCCCGCCCTGTAGCATCCGGCACTTCGTCTCCGCGCGCATATTACTTTTCCGCGGGCCACCAGGCAATAAATTCACCTGGGGGCGCATGTATATACAATATTTTCCGCAGCGATGTTTTGCGCCGCACGCGCGAAAGGATGAAAAAACTGCGAAATGAGCGGATAAATAATTTATTTCGAATCCAGCTTTGAAATACGGCTGAGACGTCTATAAATATACAAGCGGCTATACAGTGTAGGACAGTCTGATTTATACGCGGTTATTAACGTCCTCGTCTCGCGACTAAATCACCGCGATTTCCCGCAAAAATTTCGACTTTGAACGCGCCGTACATGCACACACTGTATTATATATACAGTATCCGCTCTTGTTTGGCGCCGGAGCTGTATGTATATATAAGTTCGAGGAACGCAAGCAACGCTATTAGCCACGATTGATGTGTACACGGCCGGTTTTCGCCTTAATTGATTGCTAATGCTCCATTAGACTCGAAAGCCCGAGAGAAAGAGCCGAATAAGCACGCGAGTACATATATACGACTACGCCCACCCGCACGCGGATACTCGCAATTAGCGGCAATTTCGCAACTAAGCCCTCCTGCTCTCCACGGTTCTTATTATTTCTCTCGAGTGTCTCTATACTGTGTCTATGTTTTCACGAGTCCGGGGACAGCTCCAAGACGGATGACATAATTGCCGAACGATCGAGAGAGACTGTATATTAGTTTGATTTGCGAGTTAGCAAAGGCAGTATATACGTTCGCACGCCGTGAACCATTCGAACAATTCGCATACCACTCGCAGATTATTTAATTGTATCTCGAGGCGGCATAGCTCGCTTGATCCATCGGCTAGATAGAGAACTGCATCGCGCAAATTAGAGCTTGCACTTATCTAAATGAAAATGCAAAAGACTTTCCGGAGTCGCAAAAATGCGTCGGGCAAAGTCCGAGCGGATATTTATTATCCCATAGCTCGGCCGGCTTCGTCACGCAATCGCTCGCGAGTTATCTGCAGGGTAGGGCGTAATTTAAAGCTCCGCTTATTCCTCGACGAATAAATCTACATGCAGACCCGCACAGCTGTTGTACAGCACAAGCTCGAGGTCGCTAATTAACAAAGCTTTTTCGACTTGAATTTCCTAAACAAAAGGCTTCCCTATTTTCGGCTCTCCCACGTCGCTTCTGGTACATAGCAACAGCGCACTATCGCATAAGCTCCTCTCAGGCAGGCAGACAATCGTTAAAGACGCACACGCATCTTTACGACGACGCGTCGTCTACCGCGCGTCATAACTTGAGCGAGCGCGCGGCCAATTACCCGGCTTGGAACAATGTCTTTGCCCGCGTTTATACACAGCGAGTGGGACGACGGAGGAGCTGTCGGCTTTTTATAGGCCTGCCGTACTGAACCTGCCTAGCTTTTCAATTTTTGCCGGCGCAGCTGGAGAGCGCGACTCGTCGTTCTCTCTCTCTCTGCGCCAGTGAGATGTGTGTAAAGAGACAGCAGTTGGCTGTAAAAAATTTACTGCTGCTCGACTTGCTCGAATTTCAGTAGCTTTTTCAAATGTTATACAAACGTCGTCGTTTAGTCTGACCCACGCCGCCTGTTTCTACTGAGCTATATATACTTATTTACACCGTTTAATATCACGATTTCAAATAAAAATACCTCTGTCCCATTCCTCGAAACAGCAGAGCGCGTAGCAAAATAAATGTATACAGGAGCAAAAAGCTCTCCTGCTCCCGCATCACCCATTAATTATTTTTCCAATTTAGCGGGGAACACTGCGTCGCTCGAAGGAAGGTGAAATACGCGAGTGTAGCGACTACTGCGTGTACACGTCGAGCGCGCGCGAACAATAGCCGCAGCCACCGTCTCTCGCTATGACTGGAATACCAATAACGCGAGCTTCGAATACATATACATATACTGCCGTATATACATATCGGACGGTCATCGGCTTCTGCTGTCGCCGGTCAAGGTATACCGTCTGCGGCGACGTCTCTCACTCTCCCTCTCTGATTAAATTCCCATGCGTGTGTGGGGTTGTATACCCCGGCTCGAGTTTCACGCTGCGGCCGCTGTCTCTGCAGAAAAATTTCATAAATTTCAAAGCCGATATGGTTAATGCCTCGATTGGCTTCTCTGACGCGATGCGCGTTAATATTGGCGTTTTTCTTTTTCTTTTTTACGCGAAAGAAAGACGCGTGGTTATTATAGATTAGCCTATAGGCTAAGAAACAAAATCGAATATTAAATTTAGCGCATGAATGCGCTCTCGTGTCTCGTTAGACTTTACAAATAGCTTTTTATACAAGAAACTTTCACCACCGTATATACTCTCTCTCTCTGTCAGCAGCTATAGGCCACGACGAGTCAATAGCACAATAGCCGTTTTGGCGCGTAACCGCAGCTTTTCACTCGAGGAATTCCGCGCTTGCGTCATTCCTCTCAAAAACTACTCTCTATCATTCTATCTCTTATTTGCTTCCCGTTCATTCCGTATAGGTATAATATACGCACTTTCATCAACGAGAGTCTAAGCCATCACACAGCCAGAAGCCGCGAGAGATAATATGATTCTTGCAGAAATCTTGGACGAGCTCCAATAACACACTCGCATAGTGGCTATTTCCAAAGCTCCTCCGACCAATTGCATAATGAGCCTCTCTCGTAACGCCAGCGCCTCGAGATTATTCAACTCCGAAAGGCCAATAACTCCCGGCGAGAGCGGCGGCGGCGGCGGCGGCGGCAAGTAGCAGAGCTATATAGTAGCAGCGCGCGACTGTAATTTCTTGATCAGGTGCCGGCGCTCCCGAAGCCAATCAGTCGTTTCTCCTTTACGACTCGTCCCTTTTACGATCGCTACGAGCTTTTTTTTCTTTCTTCGAGAAATACGAGCGCGCGACTGATCTTATTTTTTGAGTCGTTCGCGCACACGCGGGCGTTACCGCAAGCCGCGAAAAGACATGCGGGATCGGTGCGTTAAAAATAATCGCAAGGACTCGTTGACTCCCTTTTGAGAGTCGTCGCTTTTAGTTTGTTCGCTGCATATTTGAGAATACGCGTGCGGGCTGTAGTTTTAACCCACTTTTTAAGTACACAGAATTTCCTTTCTCTGTCTGCTGATGCAGTGTGTGTGTGTGTGTGGTTTAAGACCGTGACTAACGCATTGCTTTTCTTTTTCTGTTGCAGGTGAGTGCAGCACTCGATTGCCTTGTCATTCGCTCGCGCCAGGTGCTGTGAGTGAATATAATGTAAAGAACGAGGGAAAAAAAACTGCAAACTTTATTATCGACAATCAGACGTGTCACCTGAAATCTCGAAAATTGTCCACGTCCGCTTGGCGACGATTTGAGTTGACCCTCGCGTGGGAGTCGAGTCTCAAAAACGACGAAAGGATATCTATTATTCTTTAAGCTAGACGAAGGGCGGCAGCCGACGTGACTGCTATGGTAATGCCTCCCTCTCGGTCCGCTGTCAGTCAGTCGACTTGCCTCTTGCTCGCTTTTATACGAGAGAAAGAGAGAAAAAGAAGGCGCCTGGATATATAACACTTTTACCGCGCGCTACCTCTTGACTTTTTCATCTCTCCAACCTGACTATAATTTACGTCGGGATGACAGAATCGAGCGCGTACAGTTTCATCGGTTCCAAGCTGCTCGAAGATATATTGTCTCGTTTTCTCCGTCTCATCGCGTACGGAAAATTACATAATTAGTCTGGACAATGGGACTTTTCCACACCTATACTTCTCTCTCCAGGAAGTCGTTTCATTGGGAGAATCGTCTTTTTCATTGTAAGTCCAGCACGGATTCCCGAATGAAATTAATCACACCTCGAACTTTTCCGATCGTAATTAGCGCCGCTCTCGGCATTCTTCTCCAACTATAGACAATCGCGGTGATAATCGAGCGTAAATGAAAGGCCGAAAAAAAAGAGTTGAGATTTAGTTAAGAGGTACTATTATTATCCGTCGTCAAACTCAACAGTCGAGCGTAGACGAGTCATCGGTTCACGAGGAGATTGGGTCGCGAATTGTTGGCTGTGAAGATGAGAAAAGGAGATGAAAAAGCCAATGATAGAAAGGGCACCGCGAGACACAGCCGTATTTTTCATTTTATCCCGCTTTCATCCAAGAGAATTCCGCTAAAGGAGATTGAAAAACCCCGCGCGGAGAGAGAGACTGACGGAGCAATTACACAGCCTCGAATTGCCGGGAAGCCTGCCAGCGAGCACTGCTATTAGTTTTGCGTTCGATGCTCGCGTAAATTTTTACGGCATCAGCATATTTTTTTCGATCTTCTTATAATACCCACACGCGTGTGTGTGTAATATAAAATCCGAAGACACGCTGCAATCAATTAAATTAAACAAGTTATCGGCCGTAAAAAGTAGAGGAAGACTGTCCCGGAACGCGCGCGCGATGCTATCTCATGAATCACATGGTATAACCACAGCGGCGTGTATATACAGGTCTCGCGATGGAAATCTTAAACGCGAGCGATTAGACTCCGGTCCGCAGCGGCGCCTCGCGGGGCTTATTATTATTGGCGCGCACGCAACTTCCTCTCCTCGTCGTTACTCATAATTTTCCTCGTAGATTTAATGAAATCACGGCCGGATATTACGCGCGCCCTGCCGACTCTCCTCCCCTGGATATATAAGCTTGTGAACTTTTTTTCCGTCGCTACCGTTGGCTTTTTAGGCGCAGCATATACAAGAGTCGCGTGGAATCCCCTAACTACTGCTTCATTAACGAGTCGCTCGTTAGTTGCCGCGACTGATGTTCCCCCCGTTTTATTAGTGACGAAATGGGAAGACGCAGAATTTACGGCGTGTTGCCGGTGCGGGAGATACTCTTATTGTGCTTTTAATTACGTCGTACTAATATAGATCTCATATATACATCAGGTGCGTTTAGCGCAGTGCGAATGATTGAAAGTGAATCCGAGCGGACAATTAGACCGATTGCTCCCGGACGTTTTCACAATTTCCTTAAAAGCTCCGACCAAGACATTCTCCTAAGCGGTGTTATACAGTATACTATATACATGACGTCTACTCCCCGAGGAATTTCACGCTGGCGAGCGCGCGTGTGTCGTTTAACGACGACGTACAATTCCACTGATGAGGAAGGAGAGCGAGGCGCAGATGTCTCGGCGGCGTTTCTATCCTTCGCTATGTATTCCGGAGAATTGTAGAAGAAAAAAAAACTGCGCGTCGGCCGCTCTCGTGAATAATGATCGGGAGAAACTACGCGCGGAGCTCTCGATTTATCCTCGGGTCTGAAACTTTACGACGCCGGGATAATACTTTGATTTAAATCGAAGTGAAACGTCGGCACGAGAGTGATGATTCGGAGTATAAACGGATATTAGTCAGCTAAATATTATTATATGATGTAACAAATCCGGGCGTCTCACGATTTTTAGTTAGTAATTGCGGCGGAACCAGTGCAAATACGCTGAGCGCACAGACACGCATTAGGGCAGCAGCAGCAGCCGTAGCAACAAAGAGACAAAGAAAAGCTGCCTCGATCGCGAACAAAGAGGCTTCGCGGCCCGGGAAAAGCAGCAAAAACCTAAGGGCGTGTATATATACGGAGGGGATAAAAAGAGACGGATTCGCATGAGGGCGCGAGAAAAGGGGGAGTGGATTCGAGTGAGAGCGCGGGAAAACGAATGAATGGGCGAGCCGTATAAGGGATGCTGCTGCTGCTGCAGACGGAGAAAAGTGCGCGATAAATACTCTTGCTATTTCTCGTCATCGGAGAGCTATATATATATATATATATGTATAGTCCTCTCGATGATTCTTTCACCTTACACTCAACCCCCCGAGGGCATTAGCGTTCGCATCTCGATCGTTTTTTCTCTTTCTCTCGTGGAGGGACAGGACGCGGTCGACGACGTGCGTGTGATTTATAACCGCGGCGCGTCCCCTATATATGTGCCCCGACGCGCTCGAAATTAATCTCGAGGGCTGAAATCGCGCGCGCGAATTTCGACACTGCTACTGGATTTTTCGGCGGCTGAAGCAAAAGACACTCCGCAACTCCACATCGAGTTCACCACCCGCACAAAAGTAATTACGTCTCGTCTCTCGTTCCAACGCACGGAAATTAAAAGGCCCTCGCAGCTCTCGTAGTAATAACGGCACTGCGTGAGCTTCTCGTAATAAGCTCGAGCGTCGTCTATGTAACGAGAGAAAGAAAGCCCGAGCTTCGTGCGTTAATAAGTGAGCGAAGGAAAGACTATACACAGCCGGAGGCTCGTTATACAAAGAGTGTATATAGAGGAGCATGTAGCCCGAGCTGCTTATTTGAACAATGAATGGCGTAATCGATGAAGTGTATTATTATTAGTTTATGCAATGATCCCGTATACTGCTCGTATACATACACAGAAGAAGGAAACACGTCGTTGACCCAGTGCTAAGTCCGTATCACCGGCAGCGTCTCCTTCTTTGTCTCGACTGCTTAGCTCCGCAGACAAAGGAAAGTCATCCCCCTCGTCGTCGTCGACGTCGTCTGGTCATGGCACGCTTCGGGCCACGCGTCGGAATAATCGATGCCGCAGCGCGACTCTCTCGCGGAAACGGAAGGAACCCGAGGGGGAACGAGATGCGCGAAATAAAGAGACGCGCGAGATATATCTCCTATTCGGAATTTCCTCGCAGTGTGTAATATTTATTTGTCTCGAGAGCTTCTGGATATAGTTTTGCATAAGCCATGGGATACAATTATTTCAGAATCAATTCGAAGCCTCCCTCGTGATCTTCTTGTTCTAAAACATCCGTTTTGTTATATCCGAAAGACCTCTCCGTGGGCGTCAGACGAAGGGAAAAAAAATTTCCCAGTAGAGAGAGGCGCGACGACAAAAAGCAGTCGCACACAATGCCGCGTCGAAGAAGAAGAAGAAGAAATCCTCCGGCCGGGTCTTTGCGCGCGAGCTTTTTCACTCAGTGCACAAGATAAGAAGATTTACTTTTCCCCGCTTCGCTCGCTGAAGGGCCGATAAATCCGCAAGGAACTGTCTCTTCTCTCTCTCTCTCTCTCTCGATCTCGAGTCGATAACAGAGTGGGAGGAGGGCTGCGTCGACACGACGAGGCCCTATACTGCTTGTTCGCACTCAGGCTGTGTAGTCGAGTGTCGCTCAATCGTCAATTTTTTCTTCGCGAGTCTCGAGTTTCTCGTTTTAAATCTTAATATATGCTCTTCGGATGACAAAAGCGCGTAAAAACTTTTCAGAAATTAAATTCTTGCCCTTTTATACACCGTCTCCCAATGTTCCTTCCGTCTCTCGACGCGCTTACCATATTATAACGATGCACATACTTTTACGATGCTCCGACATAAATATATATTGTGTATAAAACTTCCGTCTTTCGCATATATAGTATTATAGCCCCACAAAAACAAGAAGCCAAGTACAGTGATATCCAAAAGGCGGCTGCAGCGGGCCGTATTCCACGGTTCGTAAAGCCGCCGCGTTTAATGGAATTTGATTCGGCAGCTGGCGGTATGTATATATATATATATATATATACACACGCACTCGTGAATTGCGAGACACGTGCGCGCAGTATAACAAGCTTCCTTTACAATCTCCCCGGCTTATTGGAAAAATATAATATCACGTGTACAAGCGAGTGTAGCTCGCTTTACGGCATTAGCTGCGTGTATAGTCTCTCGAAAAGCTCCGCAATTTCAAGAAGACAGACGCATGCAAAGCGCGCAATCTCAGGAGGAGAGAACACAGAGTGTATAGCACACAATGGCGCGACCGCCAACAAAAGCTCTGCTCTCTCGGCTGCTGCTGCTGTGCTGCAGCGGCGGCGTTTTTCCTGCTGCGAAATAAGAGAGGCTTTCCTTCCGCCCTTTTGTTTGCTCGCCTATACCAGTAGTATAGAGACACTCTTCCGTTGCGACCAGCAGCAGCCACTTCTTATTGCAGCCTCGAGCTGTTTAATTTCGGTTCATATCCGGCCGCCTTCTTATCCTCGGGCCCATTACGCGGCGACCCCAGTCAATGTTTGTTATACACACGAGCTGGATGTTGTCTCCTTTTTTTTCCTTCGCGGTTACTTTCCCGGATTAAAAATCGTCGCGAGTCTCTGTTTACGCGAAAATAGAGTATTCGACGTACGTATAAAGGCGGCCGCCGCGTGTAATTCTTCATTTTCGCACCTCCGAGACGCTCGTAAAAGCCGCGTGAAATACGCCGCATTTATGGCTTTGGCGGGAGCAGAATCGCGAAGCGGAGGAAGTGCAGCGTGAGAAACTGCCGGTAGCGCTGGAGGATGAAAGAAAAAAATAAAAAAGGGCCTTTATACCTCGCGGTTATTAAATTGCCAACCCTCGGCACGTATACCTTGAGTTTCCTCACCGGTCGTGCGTTTCTTACAGTTATTTCCAACTAATTTTGAATTTTCAGCTCGCGAAGCGTCCGAAAACGCTGCATCAGTCTCCCAAAATACGCCCGCACTTCCCAAAATTGCGCACTGCAGCAGCATTTCGAAACGACTAGTCTCTCTTTGTCTCTGCAGCGCTGAACCACCCCGCGATCTTATACGAGCCGAGGGCGGAGGCTTTATTTACGGGCGTTATAAACGTCGTCCGGGTGTGTGCGTGCGTCGTGCTCGCTTTTAACTGCTGCTGCATCTCTGCAGCACCGGCAGCAGAATCTGCGAGCGTTGTTATATACGCTGCTGGCTTTGTTGACACGGTGTTATGGTGTCTTCTCTATATACTGCCGCGCTGTGCTGCGTATTATGGTCGG
Source organism: Cecidostiba fungosa (assembly GCA_900474305.1). Taxonomy (NCBI): domain Eukaryota; kingdom Metazoa; phylum Arthropoda; class Insecta; order Hymenoptera; family Pteromalidae; genus Cecidostiba; species Cecidostiba fungosa. The sequence goes on along the minus strand of UCOJ01000274.1, from coordinate 92,227 downwards.
CGGCGTATACGTGTTCGGATTATTGTATATGCGAAGGGGGGCCGTCGTTACACGTTTGTACGACTGGCTCGATATTCTTCTGAGTTTAAGATTGAACCTTGAAAAAACAAAGAATTCTTTGCGGTATATTATCGAGTCGAGAGTCGTCACCCCAATAACTAAGAAATAACCATTAGCTATTCCCCTGATGGATGTAATAGAAAGAGAGCAATAGCACCGCGCGTAATTCGTGGATTGATGATGTTATTTCTGGACACAATGTAACGAGAATTTTTTCTCTCTCGCGACTGTTGCAGATGGAAGACGAGGGCAATCACGGCAACGACGACACCAGATGCTTCATCCTGTCGACCCTGGCTGCGCTGCAATGGTCGAGGGTCTCCTGCGTTCTTTGTCGCGCGGCGATGCTAGTCTTTGATAGATATCCCCTGGTGGACGGTACGTTCTTCCTCTCCCCGAGGCAGCACTCGGCGTCCTGTGCGGAGGTAAGTAATCGCATAATACGATATTTGCAAGCCTTGCCTCTTTTTCATCATCCCAAAGTTGCGCAATTTCGATTATGACGCAAGATCGCGACGAATTTCAATAAAAACCATGGCCCTTCTACTTTTCTCTCTGCTCTCAGGTGAAGGTCGAAGGCCGCACGCAGTTCCTCTCGGCCGTGTGCATGGGCTGTCTGGAGGGCAGTGGCGGCGGTGGTAGTGCTCCCGTGCGATGCAGGTCCTGCACCCAACCCTGGGACGGTTCCAGCCTCGTTCTCGGCACCATGTACAGCTACGACATCTTCGCGGCCATGCCCTGCTGCACTGAGCGTCTCAAGGTAAGCCCCTTGTACATACATTCTTATTTTCTTCTCTTTTCGCTGCTGCACGCGCAGCTTTCACGCGCTCTCTGCTATACAATCTTGATTGACCCACTAAAGGAGCGCGTGGCCTCGAAAATTTTGTTTTTCTCGTCGGTGTCGAGGTAAATATTTATACGTATACGTTTACACGCGCGTGTATGCAGCAGCTCGCGCGTTCTTTCAAAATCAGCTCAAAGAAAAAGAAGTATATTCATAATCGGGCCTCTTTCTACTCCACAGTGCAACAGCTGCCAGAAGCCCCTGATCTATCCGCACCAGCGGCTCAACTTCTACTCGGACTACAGCCGCGTGTTCGCCTGTCCCCATTGCCGCGCGGTCGACGCTCACTTTGTCAAGCCGCTGACGTCCTGCTTCACTCGCGAGCACTTCCAGCTCTACAATCCTTGGCCGTAACAACTAGGGAAGCTAGCCGCCCAGACCAGCGGCCAGCGTCAGCAGCAGCAGCAGCAGCAGCAGTCCACTTCCGAGCTCCTGCAAGCGCGCCAGCAGCAGACGACTACGGCCAACTTTTCTTCCAGCCCTCTGATGGCTCTGCTCAGGGCAACGCTGCTCTAAGAACTATTCAAGCTTACGCTCCTTGGAAGACTAAAGCAAGACGCGAACGACGCCTGTAGATACAACACTTTATATCAGGTTCTACGGATGAGAAAGAGAGAGAGAGAGAGAGAGAGAGAGCGAGTGAAAGCGCGCGTGAATGTCGAAATTCGTGTCGTATATACACAGAAAAAACAGATATATATTATTATATAATATACATTGTAGAGAAATGACGCGCGAGAACGTATAGAGAAACAAATAGATAGAGGCGCCTACAAAGTCGGCCTACAAACGAATCGTGCACGCGCCGGGATTTTTTATAGGGACGACGAAGATGACGATGATGATGATCATTATGATTGGTCGGGGAGCGAGCGGCGCGCGAACGACACTCTGCAACGCTATGATGACGCAGCCCTTGGCCGTCGACGACGTTCACTCGGTTATCTCAGTGGCTTCGCGGGTAGCGTCGACGACTCGTTTTTTTAATTTTTTTTCGCATTATATGGCAATGCTTGTATAATATAGTTAGGCAATTTTTTTTTTACTAAGTTTGAAAACTCTCGATTGGAACAATATATTATATGCGTTAGCTTTAGGTTTCGATTCGTCCAGAGGGAAAAAAAATCATCAAAACGACTGCTGCAGATTTTCGTTATAGTTATATCGGCCGACGACTCGCGGAGCCACACACTTAATATTAATAAATTTTCGGACGAGATGGACCAAAAATTTTGCATCGCACTCTACGTTAATCTGTCGAAGAAGCCAAAGAGACACAAACTTTATAACGTCGACTTCCAAGGCCTGGAAAGCGTCGATCGCACGCCGCACTCTCCGCTCGCCAGCGTACAAATAAATATAAACACTTACAAACGCAAATGTAGTAGAATCGCGACAGAGCTCACGCTGCGTGTGTGTCTGTAGAAAGAAGAAATCCACCTTGAATTTAGGATGATGAGAAAAAAAAAATGAAGAGTACTATTGTTTGTTACTTAGATAATCGAGAACGTTGTTTTTTTTACATTTTATTAGTTTATACGTTTAGGCGGCCATGTTATTTTGTTTAAGGATCTGCGACCCGCGTACGATTAAATAAGTTCCACGTTAAAGGTTTTGCCGCTTTTTTTTGACTATCCACCCCGGCACCAGCTCGACTCTCTCCTTCGCTGCCGCGCGAGCTTTAGCCCGAAATGTATGATAATTATTAATGTCGGCCCGTACTGTGGAATATTTCTATTTGAAGAAGAAGAAAAAATTGTAAATGTAGCCATATTTCCGGACTTGGTCGAGAAATTCTGTTGAAAAAATTGACGGAGGCGAGAGTCGAGCTCTGGGGTCTCGATATAGCAAATACCTGAGGCAAGCAAATTTTAAAGAGAAACGAAAGAATTAAATGAAGTAAAAAAGTAACGATGATTAAAAGTAAAAAAAAAAAAGAATAATCTCTCTTGGCGATGCTGGTCGTTGCTGTCCAACCATAGCGGCCGTCCCACACTAGCACCAAGATCATCACTTGATTGTGGTAGTCGTGCGCGTATACCTTCTTACGTTATTTCACTTCGCTTTTATACCTTTTGAGAGAAAGAGGGAAAGAAAGATAGAGACGAGTGTACATGAGATAATAGTGAGAGCTAAGCAGATTTTCGCGCGCAACGAGAGTAGAGTTTTATTATATATGTATTATATCGTGCAAATTCAAAATGGTTCGGCGAACTACGGTTCGACTAAAGATTTTTACTAAAAGTGAGCAGTTTCTATTATAGCGATGCGCCGCGTCCTTAAAAAATGATGACGAAGACAAACAAATGAGCAAATAAACACAGAATTTTCAGCTACACAGTAACAGTGATTGAGGTTGCATTTCTCAGAGTGCCAAACGCGATCTTCCGCAAATTTTCTTCTAAAGATTTCGAGCTTGACTTTTCGAACGTCACCTGCATAAGCCAGAAGAAAAGTTGCGACCTGCATGAAGATCGACATGTTCAGTTTCGTTTCAATAAAATATTTGAAATCCATTATTTTGGCGGGACTCTTCATTTTCAACACCGAAGATAGAACTTTTATAACATTTACAAAGTTGAAGAACGAATTAAAAATAGTGAGTCTTACAAACGCTACTTAAACAGATAACGAATATATAAGTATATAGTAAAAATAGGATACCAGTGATAAGTGTTGGTGAAATAAAACTGACTTTGTCGGTTCATCAAGAATCGAAAGCAAACAGACAAGAAAAAATAGCGCTAAGCACTCTCGAGTTTTATTTATCTCGGTACCATCGATTTCTTGGCAGAGGCAGGAATGACGGTGGTGACAAAACTTTGATATTGAAAAGAGGAAATATGAGAAAAAGAGTAAGAAGGATGCAGGACAAAAAAAAATAAAGCGCGTTAATAGGTTTATGTCAAGGAAACGAGAAGAGAACGGTTAAGTTAAGAATGAAAGCAATTTTAAGGATTTATAAGTGAAGCACGTGAATATAAGAGACGTATAAGTGTGTTAAGGTTTTTGCGCGAGCACGGCTCGATATATCTGGTATATAGAGTTGTTACGCTCGAATTTCCTTTTTTATGTCTTGAAGTACATATATAAATATATATAAATAATATAAAATTAATAACGGTAAGTCTCCGATTTTCTATTTCAAGCATATTGAAAAAAAGAAAAATAAGTACGAAATGTTTGATCTATGTGCTGTAATAAGGGTTTTTGCGATTTCATAAGTAGATAGATTATAACCGATTTTTTTAATTCTGAAATACCAATTTATCGCGTAATAATGGTTTTTTACGAATTCCTCTGGTCGCAGACGGCAGCAGCTGCGACTCGCCACGGCTCACTCTATAACTCACCTCAGAAACCTCGAGTCTCAGCGAGACGCAGCGCGCGTACTGCGAACCAGAGGAAAGATAAAATTTTGTATTGTCGTTTTTTGAAGAGATTTATATGGCTATATAACGGATATAGGAGGGAGACGGATATAAAGAGAACGATCGATATAGATCGTCGCGCTGAGCCGTCTCGACTGCGAGCGATCGGTCCGCGTTGTCGTTGATATTCATTTTTAGATATGTAGAAGCGTAAACGAAGTTTCTGGCCAGTGACCTGAGTATATAGTATGGGTAATCGAGTTGCGTATTGACGAAATTTTTTGACGAAATTTTTACGTAGTTTAATAGAAATTAAAGTGAGATAAGTAGCTGCGAGTCGATGCATCAGTTGACCTATAATATTTGAATAGAGAGCGTTTTTTATATTGCGGCCGATCGCTCGCGCGGGCGCGTGGACACATCTGTGCGACGAGTCTTCGTGTATCAGGTTTTGCGATGGAGGGGGAGATATATATATATTCCGTGTAGCTTGATCTTTCGAATATATATATACATGAGTCTAGAGTCAAAGATGTTGTGTAAGTTGGTATTTGAAGGACAAGAAGAAGAGATAGGATTGCGGATAAGCGTTTTTGTGGTTGAACTATATGGATATAGTTTAGAATAGCCATTATTTATCATTGAACTTAAGCTTACACGGAGAGGAAAGCTCATACAGAATTGAACAAAAGAAAAACTAACAATAATACACACGTGTGCAAGAGTTTGGAATTCACGCTTAAAATTTTGACAGTGCGACGTTGAACGTTGAAGTAGGAAGCCGCGGAGAACTTTTTTTAAAGGGAACGAAAGATGGGCTACTACCCGTGTCATATAGAAAAGAGGTGTACATGCATATTATATATATACAGAGACGAGTCTTTCTTCTTCTACAAAAAAATTATATATATAGGGACGTGCTCAGCCGTGCTAGTACTCGGCAAAGGCGACACTCAGTTATTTAATCGATTTCTACGAAAAATAAAAAGTGAACCGTTTTATTATCAATGTGTAATTTAGAAGTATATAGAAGTGTATATCGTAGCAGTTAAGGTTTTTTCAGCTGTGGTAGACAACTATAGGTATATTTACGTACGGAACGCCGAGACTGACCGACCGCTTCCTTCTTCTTGCATGCGCTGACCTTCGAGCCGATCTGGCGTTGACTCGCCTATACGAATGAAACATCTCAACTCGCAAAGATTATTTGCCATTCACGGCTCGAAACCCAGTGTAGGAGGAAGCTGTTGGTACAAAGACAGGTCGAAGCGTTCGAATATAACGTACATGGCGTGTATATCATCAATAATATACGGTTAAGAGTAGATTGAAAGAACGAGCGAGAGGGAGAGTGATTTGTTTAGCCACCGGTTGGCGGGTCAAACTCGCGGACGTACGGAGCTTGCGCCTATATATTATAATGTCGGTCGAAAGATTGTGCGAGCGCGCGCGCGCGTGCGAAGAGTGGATGCTGTTAATTTCTAACGACGCTCATTTATACCGAATAAACCGTTCCGACGAGGATGTATAATAGCGATTATATATTATATAGTTGAGTTTCTTTTTTTTTCATATAAGAGAAGTTATATAATACGTGCGAGCGCGCGCGCTGATCGCGCTGCGCCCACATAGACGAACAAACTAGAACAAGGATGTTTAATATTATTTCCCGCGAGTTACAAGTACATTGCAGTGTTGGCTTTATTTGTTTATTGAACATAGAGAAATGTTAACGCGTGCCGCGCTACCGGCGCACGCGCTAAAAAGTATAATAGTAACAGACTATACTATACATATATATAGCTAGGCAAAGGGCGAATGACAACGGTTGTATTCTGTGATGGCGCCGCGTCCCCTCCGTGATTCCGGCTTTATCTGCGCGCGCGCGCGCGTGCAACGAAAAAATTTTCACTGCGACCGTCTTCGAAACATGCGCGAAAGAGATTTTATGAGAGGTATGATAGCGAGCGAGAGCTAGAGAGAATGACGCGTGTTGTATAAATCGCAGAGCAAGTCGAACAAATCTCTGCCGATATATATTATAAATGTAATAGACACTGGTTTTTCGTTGTTTTTTAGTCAAATTGCCTGTTTTACTTATCCCCGTTATCGCATTTTATAACGTTACGGAGTTAACGGACTAACGGAAAGGGAAAAAATAAGTAAGAAAAAAAAGAAGTAATAAAAAAAAAGTAATAATAATAATAAATAATAATAATGATGATGTGTACGCAGAAGAGACGGTGATGACGATGAGGACTGCGATCGAAAGCCGACTTATATGAGAGAGAGAGAAAGAAGAATATCAGGCGAATAGCGAGTCGCGAGTCATAATTAATGATCCTCCGCTGTTTTGTCGCATTAAGTAGGAATATATTTAAAACAAATTCTACCTGCACGGCTCTTCCCCGAGTGCTGTTTGTGACGTTGTATACATATGTACATTGACCGTTGTTATATAACGTGATGGTTGGAAAGCAAGAGCGAGAATTGTGAGAACGAGTATGAATTGTAGAAGGGGAGAACAGAAATTTTATCGAGAGATTGCTACGCTACTGGAGAGCGATGATTTCCATTTTTCGTTTCAATTTTATCTGCTCCGTGACACGGCGATCGCTGCCCCCGACTATATGCATATATATGTAATACCTTCATCAAGTGAAACAAATCGGGGGCAGCGATCGCCGGGACGTCGGCCATGCAAGTACACACGTAATAAATACACCGGCTGTCTTTCACACACTCTGCGGTTGAAGGAGTCGAGTTCCCAGTCGGCAATGAAGTCATTATTGTTTTATTTATGCGAAGACTAGCTTTCGGTGAGATGTACATAGATAGCCAAGAGCGGCGACGCAGAGGCGGGAGAAAAGTGAGAGAATGACTGTTTTTAGGTTTTTTTCCCTTTTTATCTAATCTTTCTTTATAATTTTAATTTAGCATTTGCGTAGCGTCCATATTTTTAACGACATAGTTTATTACCACATTAATGCAATTATTATCGATTCGCCTTTTTATTTGAACCTGTTTTATTATCACTTTTTGTTGCTCGACATTGCAGACACGAAAAAACGATAAAAGAAGAACACACACACACACACATACACACACATCCTCTTTCACCTTTTCGTTTTTAAGTTGCTCGTAATATTATTAACTGCAATTTTAATAAAGTGAAAAACTTGAAATAATATTTTGTTTGTGTTATGTTTCTTTTCTTTCTTCCCCGTTTATACATTATTATTATTATTATTATTATTATTGTTATTATTACTATTATTATTATTCTCCTCATCATGCAGCTTTATTTATTGTTTATCATTGTTTTAATACTCTCTGGGAGCTCGACCGATCTTATATCGAAAAAATGCGTTGGCTAAAGGTACAAATGTACATAGGTGCGAGTAGAAGAGAGACATAATAACGCCTGTTAAAATAGCGCCGTCGTTAATTGATGCTCTCCGTTCTCGTGGGATATTTCAGGTCAAATATCGCGCGGATATGCATGAGCTCTCCAAATTGCTCTTTTTCTTCTTCCAGAAGCATCGTTAATACCGAAGCAGAATTTGCAGGTTCAAAAGCGATCACGACGACGCAGCCTCGTCGCGATCAGGTTCTAGAGTCTGGCTTCTGGAATAAAAAGAGGAAGAGAAAATCTGGAGCAGCGTCTCTAGAGAAGCAGGTCGCGCTTATTAGGTGATCGTTCCGGGGGAACCAAATGCCGCGGCGGCCGCAAGAAGGAGAGAAAAGTTATATATGCTACTGGCAGCTGTGGGGATATGCTACTGAAGAGAGAATAAATGGTATCGGGCTGAGGCGTACAAGAAAAACGATAATAACAATTTATATATACACATATATGATGCAGCATAAATTAACAGTAATAATATATAAATAAACAATTAGAATTTCGAGAATCGCGAAAATTGCGACGTGTACGCGAGTACACGCTATAGAATTGCAGATTAATCATGATGCTACTTGTAATAACCGCAGATCCTTCGTCGGATGAAGCACTTATCGTCTATCCGTATATAAATCATGTATACATCTTTTATAGCTTCGTAAGACTTTTTACCCATATAAAAACACTCGTATAGGCGTATCGCGTATAAGAAGCAATGATTATAAGGCGAAATATCACGGATTACACGCTGTATAGATGATTAGCACTGTAGCGCTAGATCCGCTAGGTTTTTTCCCCTCCTGCATTGAAAAATACACACACACACACACACACACACCCTGTTTCGTTTTTTATGCATCTCCGCGATTTATTATTATCTACACACGATGCGTATGAATGTCGCGTGAATGTATACCGCTAGACTTTCGCGCTAATAGTATAATATATAGACGCGATGGAGTCGTCGCGTTCTGTATAGTAGTATACGTGTTCCGCTTTTGATTTTTTTCGCGTTTGAATATTCGCGCCGTCTATAGTTATAACGGCTGCAGCTCTATTGGTGTTTATAACTAATCGTGTAGTAGATGTACATGCGCGCCGGATGACGACGCTTTCGGAGACTTTGCCGGTAAAAAGTAATGACAAACAAAGAAAAAACAAAAAAAAAAAATTGAATTGAAAATAAGTCGGAGTTTGTGAAACTCCGAGGAGATTTATACGATAAGCGGGAGTCGGTCGCGCGCCGACTCTCTTTCCTAATACGGTACCGTATATTAGAGTAGTTTCGTATTGTATACATTTCTTCCCGTAGTGATTACTCGTGTACGAATATACGCGACAATGCGCTGCAACGGTGATTCGACTGCACGTTAAAATTAAAAATTAAAAAAAAGTAAACGACGAAAAATACTCGTAGGAAATGTAAGGGTATATAACGAGAGTCTCGAGCGACTATAACGATCGGTATTTGAAATTTGGAAAATTCGTATCACGCGCGAAGCCGAGAGCTTTAAGGTCAAGCAATTCAGATGTAATAAGGATTACGATTATTAATAATGAGGAAACGTATGGTCGGAGCTAAAGCCACATAAGCAAAATTAAACGTGTATTAGCTTTAAAAGTAAAAAAAAAATCTCGTACTAGTTTCGGGGCATTTTAATTCGGCTGTGTTTTTTAAAAGCAAGAAACGGGGGAATCAAAGCGACGAAAAAAAAGTCGGGGGGAAGAAAGTTTCAACGTAGTATGCGATATAACAAAAAAAAAGAGTAACAGCAAAAATTGTAGGCATGGTAAGATTACGCGTCAGAGCGAAAAAGTATATAATTTTGTACCCTATTTTTTTAATAATTGGTGTCGTGTCTAAATTTTCTAGTTTGTATACTTATTAGGAAAAGGAAAAAAATCGGAAACTCGTAGAGGACGGAATCTTTCCAAAGTACGGCGATGCGTCGTCGTCGCTAAAGAAAATTAAAAAAAAAAACGGATAAAATCTTAATTGATGTTCGAAATTCGAATTGATCTCGGATCGGTAAAGGGGTATAACAGAGAAAAAAAAATCTTGACTGGAATTACGCTCGGTTACGAAGCACGCGATCACACATCGGCAGAAAGAAGCTAGAATATCTCGCAGCAGGAACAGCACCGTTATCGCAATGTCGTCGGCTTATTATATTGTTATAATCCTCGACATAAATATAGATGTTCGTGTATAAGTACACATACATGCATTTCTCTTTACTCGTCCACAGTTACACAGACACAGACACACAGACACATTCTCATATACGTATAGAGTAGTGATAAATAAATAATAAATAGGTCGCGTAGGTAGACAGACACGTGCATGTTGTCTAAGGCATAATAGCGTCCCAGCCACAGCCCCACATCCCAATTCGAGTTTGTAATCTCTTATAAAGCAAGAGTAAAATTGATAGGTATAATATAATAAGCGGTAAACGAGTTAGGCCTAGTGTGCTACTTAGGTAGGTGATATATCGACTTAAGCGTTTTTTAATAAGGAGGAAACCGATCGGACGGCAGGCATGGAAGCGATCCAAAAAAAAGTGAGGAAAGAGGATGGGGGAGTGTGACAAAATAGTAACAAACGTACTTTGCGACGCAAAGAGCGAACTCATGCTGGTAGTGCGGACCAAACGGGACAGCCTGACAGAGAAAGAGATTTGTAAACGCGAAACGAGTGAGCGCGCTACTACACGTGGAGAGAGAGAAAGCCGCGGCGACACGAGGAAAGAGTACAGAATATAGCATCAGCGGAACTCCATCGGGAAAACGGGTATAAGAAAAGCAAAGCAGGCATAAATCCTCGGCTACGATGATGAATCGGGTGTGCGCCAAATAAATCCCGCTAAAGTACGCTGCACCGGCGTGTCGGACGTTCGAGATCGGGGGAAATCGGTTCATGTATACAAAAACAACAAAAAAAGATCCTTGATTGGCTACGTGGTATTCGAAAGCGATACGTTAACATTTAAGACAAGTCCTCGAGTGGGAAATTTTTCCAAAGCAATTTTTACGGCGAAATTTTTGATACACGGCTTTTTATATACATACTTGTATACATATACGTATATTGTATAATGTGTTTAAGGCGCAGGGCGGTTGGCGGGCTTTTTTCAAAATGCAAACTGAAGAGGCAACTTTTTTCTCTGCAATCATTACTTTGTGCGTCGAAAATCTTCTCGGATCGGGCGCGCGCGCGCGCGCATAATTTTTCACGAGTTTTTTATACAACGTTATTTTCGGATAGCATAACCTTTGGAGACTGATGATGGCAGAATCTGAGAAAAGCGCGCGTGAGATAAGGGAAGAAGAGCAGCGAGATAGAAGCGAGAGAGCCGTTTCAAATATTAAAGTACCGAGAGATAAGGACGAACGGAAACGAGAGATAAGAGAGTACATATTGTGATAGCAATTCCATGTCTTACTGCCCTGCTCTGTGCACTCTTTCGCGACAAGTTTGCATTTTCTCGGGTCGATATATAGTAATAAAGAAAACGCTTCTTATTTCGATCCTCGGCAAAATGCACAGTGTCCCCAAATAACTCGGGACTTGATTTAAAAATAAAAAGAGGATCGCGCGAAGAAGCGTTTTTCCCGATAAAACGCGCGGAGAGTAGTAGACTGCGCGTGCTAACGGCGATTAATAAAGCATAGCGCCCAGGTAAGCATTTTTTGAAAGTTATTGACAAAACGATCTTTATGTATAATAATCTTTAAGGCGCGCTTTAGCGAACGACTCGTATGTAGTTTTACGCGACTATAAGGCAACAAAAAATACCATTATATATTAATAGCAAATCGTGTAATCCTTTTGATCGTATGTAGCTATATACATGGCTTGTAACGGATATAAAAAGAAAGGGACAAAGAAGAGGAGTATCGTAAAATATCGCGCACCAATAAAAGATAAACGTCCGTTAAAACTCCTGTGTATAGATCGCACGAACCGTTATCAACGAAAGGCCGTCGACTATATGCTCGGCGGCTGTACTTTTATGGCAAAAATAACCCAACACACACACACACACATATACTTTGAACAATAATCGGGATTTTTCGTAACAACGCGACGATTGCTCGCTAATTTTGTACACACAAAATGTAAGTCGATTTAATCGAATCGGTAAATCGATTGGTAGTTTTATATACGAAAAGAAAAAAAATCACAAGTAGACTGATCGTTCGATATAAATTGAACGCGTTAGCGATCCGAGCCGCGTCAAAGCGACTGCCGACGTGCTTCCATACATAATATTATATACAATTATTATACAACGCGGAGAGCAAACTCACGAGTCGTCTCGAGCTGTTGACGCTAATCGAATCGTTAACCGCGAGTATAAGCAAGCACCATTGTATATGCGTACTATTCGTATAAGCATCATCATTTTTAGAATTGACCTTATAATAATGAGTGTAATTTAATCGTGAAAAATTGAAAAAAGAAACGGTTCGTTAGAAAACGTAGTGCTATATATATAAGTATAGGCTTGTGCGTGCGTCTATATCTAACTGATGTGTATATCAGAATGATTGACGAGTGCGCGAGAAGAGTATGGCCATGGCACCATCAGGTAACTTTTCGCTGCTTTTTATTATTGAACAGTATTCAGCAACTTCAGCGGAAAGTTGCCTCACTTTTGGTGTGTTGAGCTTTTTCCACTTCTCGGTTAATTGTCTCCTACCCCCATATATTATATACCCCCTCGCAAGTGACTGCACCCCGGTCCCGCTTCTTCACGAGTACAGACACGTGTAATCAACTTGAGTCATACTGTAAAACCCAACGAAAACTTTGTTCGCGTTTTTCTTTTCTTTTTCCTTAACACAACTCGTGTGTATACGTCTATGTTCGTTCGGTTGCGTTGCTTCGATACATTTTTATACATAAAAGATCATGTAACCACATACATTATATATATAAAAATACACAGGCATATATTATATACATTTATATAGAAGAAGAATATCGTCTCACGCTTTTTCACGAAAACGCGCGCCGTCGAGTATCACCGCTTTCGGGGGCGGAAACCGAATATACAGATGAGGGATGCTATACAAGAAAGGTTATAATAACCGCAGAGAGAGAGAGAGCAAAGTATATATAAGAAACGACGAGTATCGAGGAATGAATAACGAAAAAAGAAGAGGTCGCTTCGTCGTCGCTTTCTTGTATTATATTAAAATACAGCGCATCTCGAGAAGAAGTCTCTCGAGTCTCCCCGCGCGCGTAATCTCCCTTTTGCGCGCGTAATTGCGTTTCTTTGAGATCGGCCACGAGAGCCATCCGATTATAAACCAGAGAGTGGAGTATAACGAGCCTTGTCAATCTCAGTCTCGACTCAATAGCCGTTCTATTTTTCCTTCGCGAGCGAGGATACCTAATTTAATTGGCGGACGTCTCGAATGCTCGGCAAACAAAGCGAAGAAAGCGACGATGAGAGGGACCTCTTTTGTGGATGAAAAAAAAAGAAGAAAGAAAATAATAATAATAGTATATGCGATGCGACGATTGTGCGCGCGTTTCGTTCGAGACCTGGTCGCGATCGATCGTCGGCTGTGCCTCGATCGAATATGTTCGGGCTCGTTTTCTTTTGGACGAATCGACGGGTTCCATCGACAAGTTTGAGCAAATTTTTTTAATCACTTAAAAATACCTGGAAGAACTCTGGTTAATATATAAGCTGAAACGTTACAATGCCAAATTTTAATGAATATAAAGTATGCAAGTTAGAATATACGAATATAACAACGCATTCCATGATTTTTATTTGTTGAAAAAATTGCGCGGCTTACGCGAGATAGTATCTGTCGATTTCGATCGAAGGAAACGAGGCTCGCGAGAGGTCGAACACGTGCTCGATTCGACGTGGCCGAGTCTTCCAATACCTCCCTTATAAAAGTACAAATTTTAAGATTAATCTTATATCGAAGGATGATTAATATAGAGAAGTCGATGAGGATATGAAAATTGAAAAAAGAAAAGAAAAGAAGGACGAAAGCGCTAAGAGTAATAAAAACTAAATGAGAAAGAAATCGCTAATTATTATTGAAGATATAGTACGAGAAATGCGGAGAGAGATACTAATATGAGAATACAATGAATACTATTTAACGATGTTTTTTCTGATGTAAGAATTATTATCATTATTATTGCTATATTGTCATTATTATCATTATTATGATTGTAATTATTATGATTATTATTATTATTATTGTCTATTATTAGTGTGAAACTGTTTTATACAAAATACGAAGTGAGGAAAGAACTTATATACAGACTATTGAAACAATATTATACGCGCATATATATACCTACATATATACAGATAACTAGTAGTAACTTACGGGGGAAGAGAGAAAAAGAGACATAAACTAAGAGAAGTACACCGCATCACAATACGAATGAAGAAATGTTTCAGAGTATATGACAACACGTTCGTTTATGGTGTTTCGCCTAAAAATTCAGGAAAACTATCGAGATCTCGTAAAAATTCGCTTGAACTTTTATGAAATATGCAGAATCATTGCCATACTATAGGTATTGCGCTGCCAATTATTTCACTGAAATAAAAAAAAAAAAAATAATGTTTCGATATTACACGCAGTACACTTGATAACAATATTAAAAGTTCAAAAGCATTTTGAAAGCTGGTCTGTAAATGAATTTAGCACACAGCTCGATTGTACTAGTACCGAAAACATAATGATTAAAGTATTCGCGCTTTGAATAAATATATGTAAATAATACATAACGATACAAAACTGACAAAATGACAAATCCATTTTGATAGTACTATACGCCAAGTGTAAACCTTTCCTGGATACAAAAGTAGAAGTTACGCGATAAAGTTTTAGGGTATACCTCTCGTGGTTAAAACAATAAAGAATAATTAAAAAGAGTTTAGAGATCGAAGCAAACGCAAAACATAATAATAAACAATTAAAAACTGACGAGCCGTGCCGTTTTCCGTATTTGCAACACTCGCGCGGAATATGAAACAATAGACTGCCAGAAATAAGACTCCTGAAACATAAACTTATATACTTACTGTAAATCGATGCTCTTATATCATCAAAAAGAATAATCGTTATTTTAAGATTTTTGAGCAATTTTTCTAAGAAGCCATCGACTGATCTTACAAAAAAAAAAATAATAAAAACGTATAGGCCTCCGGAGTATTTTCTAAAGCCATCTGTAATCTAAATTGTAAAAGTTTTCCAAGAATGTGGAAAGGGAACTATGACTCATAAGATCGAGCAATTTTCCTCGTAAACGTTTATCTTGGACGCACGAGTATAGTCTCATCTGGCTGTCGGACTTTAGCTATTTGATAAGGATAAAATTCGAAATTCTCGATCTTTGCGATGTTCCATACTCGAACCCTCAAGAGTTGCTTGATCGTTCGAGTATCCTTGTTGAGAATCGAACATCGTACGAATCGTCAATTCGATAAAAAAACGATATTTACGTAGGATGTAAGCTATTTAATAAATAAAACGTGTAATCGATTCAGTGTGTAATAGAGAGACTATATTTTACACGAAAATCATTTGAAAATTGAAAAAAAGAAGAAAATTCGAAGATATGAAATTTCCGAAGCCAGATGAGTCCTCGACTCGTAATATCGACTGAAAAGGGTAAACGAAAAAGGCAAAACGCTCAGTTTTTATGATGTATCTATGTACACCCACTTGAATTTGACCGAATCGATGGCTTTGGGCTGTGCACCGAGGCTATAGCCGTTTTATATATCTCACTAAAGTCCGATATTCCGCAATTCAAAATTAGCCAATATTCCGCTGCTCCATGGTTCTAATTGAAAAAATAAAAACGATAAAATTCACAGCGAGCAAGTTCCAGTTAATTAAAAAAAAAAGTTATACCGAATGGCAAAAAAAGCTGCATTGAATCGTGGTGCAGCAGTGGCAATACTGGTTATCCGTATCACGCTAGAATTTACGCGCATAACGAACCGAGTTTTCTATATACACATTTTACCGCAAAAAAAGTCAGATTAATGAAATAACAAACACAAATCCTAACAATGGCATAGAGAAGGACGAACCGACGAGGACAAATGTGTTAGGTGATGTATAGCTGAAAAGCAGGAAAATGTGGAAAAGTTGAGGGAGGGGAGGGGGGGGGTACTACACCATACTACGTACTATAATTACTTATTACTGCTAATTCTAACGATCGCTATAATTAAACTACGATTATTACCTATTCGCTATGATACCTATCGTTAGTAGCTAAGAGTTGATGTTTACAATTGACAGTTCGTCTCGTGTAATCGTATTGCACTATATCTGTTTGGTTGGCTTGATGGGCGAGAGTCTAATTCGGGTTATTAGATACTACGCTGTACCTTTTGCTGGCGGGCCTTATTTGCTATGGATACGTGGGACTTTACATCGAAATTCCTCTGATGGCGATTCCATACCACACGCAACGCAAGCGACTTTAAGTTTTACAATTTTGTCCGATCAATATCAACGAACAGGGTATATATTCTCGAAATTTTTGCTTTTTACAAGACAGAGAGAGAGAGCGCAAAAAAATTTAAAATATCCATCAGGTAACATATTTCCCGACTTGCGCATATGGAATCGCCTCAAGTTTCCCGTATACGTATCGTTAAATTCGCTCCGCCAGCGGCTTGGAGGGAAAAGATAAAGAGGTAGACGACGCGCTAGCGCGTATGGAAAAAGAGAAGGTGATTGAGGTTTAGCGGAAAAAAAGGTTTACGATCTTTGTGTTTTTAGTTTTGTACGGCGAGTCGTGAAATTGTCCCTTTCGCGGTTATAACTCGTTGGTCGTTTCGCAGTAAATTTTTGACGTGACGCCGACGAAGAGAAAAACTCGTCGTCGACTCTATCGTCAGAAGCGACGAACGTGTTACACTGATGCAGGGAAGGACATTGATGTACACGCGACTGCGCCAGAGTGTGAAATTTGCGTATATAAGAGCGATTTATTGTAATTTTGTTCGTTTTCTTTCCTTTGTTGTATCCGATAGTTTTCTCTATTGTAATGATTTACCTTTAATCTCGAAAGCTTTGAGTTCATCACATAGTAATGGGTGTGCGAGGAGGATCGAGCTTTATACCGCTTTTGTATGTTTAGTATGGATAACAACACTCTACAGTATAGAGATATTATAAATAAAATTTACGCAATTTACTGTGTAATAACTATATGCAAATAAACATAATATATATATTATATATAGATATATATGGATATATATGTTTATATATATACATATGAGTATATCTAAATGTATATATAAATATATGTATTACGAAATACAAATACAAATATAGATGACGATTAAATGATCAGTGCGCGCTATATGAAAATACGAGTATGATGATTTTAAGGAAAGTATACATATTAATAAACATTTTTTAATGCCGTTATCGTATTGTGATAATGGTGAAATGAAGTGAAACGATAAAAAGTATACTAAAAATTAAATTTGCTGTGTTTTTCTTATCCGACGCTTGGATTCATCCCTTCATTACTTCCTGTCCCTCTATATCCCCTTTCTTCATATCAATATCTAAAATTGCACATTTTTTTACTAATGACAACCACCACGAGAACGACAGCTGCGCAGGAGAAATTCAACGAGCACCAACGTATATGCATTTCTAAATACCTTCGACTTGGCTGAGATTTCCGTGCACATTTTATCAAAATCGTGCGCTTGTATAATTTTTAAGTAAAGGATATTTAATTATACTTCAAAATTTCATTTCGAGCGAACGCCGCTATACCCTGAAAATTTACGGTATTCCCTCTTTTATTGAAAAAAAAAAAAGAAAACTTGGCTGAGCACACAGGATCTCTTCTCTCTCGCGCACTATCATAGTCGTTTAAAGAACCGGCGCGCTGTGCTGCACTCGCGCGTTTCCCTAGCTCGCAAAATGAAATTTTCGTCCTCATATATAGCGGTGCTTTCCAGCTGAAACGAATTTCAGCCCTTAATGGATTTTCTCTTTGACGGCGAATCGCTCCACGCCCCGTCTGTGTCTGCTCCTGTGTCTACGCATTTCCAGAGAGTCGAAAAGCGCAACGTCGATCATCAGAGGCTCGGCGACGTTTTAAAAAATCAGCCAATAACAGGAACCTTTTCACAGCTTTTTTTCTATATGTCTCATAAGCGCGAGTCTTTACGAGCCTCGTTAAAGATTCAGCTATGTATAAAGGATCGTCGCGTCCCCTATACATTTCGAGTCGTAGATGAGCATATCAGCCGCCTCGTCGCGATGAATAATACAGAGATAGCCGATGTAAAACGATGCAACTTTTACGCGCGCCGATAAAGCGTTCGCAAAGGGTTCGCGAATTTTCGCCATCAGAATAGTAATTACCCTTATCAAAAATTCACGACGGCAGAGGTCGAAAGAAGCGTTTTATACACTGCGACGGTATATATACTCTTCCAATCTCGTGGTTGAAATGAAATTAGTGCGGAGGGTGTAAGTGTACAGCGGTGAATTGAGAGTTCGATATACAGCCAACGGGTTTTCATTCAATTAACAGTCCAATTAAATTTCCGCAATCTAGTTTCGGGGCAGCCGAAAAATCGAAAATTATTCAATATTCTATACACATAGCGATGCTACTTTCAAATTTTATACGAAAGCGCGGTATCGCGCAGGAAAGCTCAGAATTAAAGGAAAACAAAGGAAAGTCTGGAGTATCGATAAAGGGCAGCAGCAACTGACCCCCTCAGGCTAAAGCATTGGATCGCCAGCTCGGCGGTCTTTGTTCGGCGAGCTATAATACAGGGGCGCGTTTATGAACGAGGAGGGCGTCGAGTGCGGGCTCCCCCGACTCATTATAAACACATCGAGACGTAAACAGGAGCAGAGAGCAGTTCGCGGATGGCCGAGTAATTAAAGTAGAGGATCTCGACGCGCCGGAGTCCAATTTAATTCATCGGCTCGTTAGTCAATCGATGATGTTGTGCGTCGTCTTTTTAATTGCCGAGTGCAGACGCGCCGGGGATTTTTCGAGTGCGTCTTCTTCGTAAATTCGTGGCGATGGAAATGTTTCATAATTATACTATTGATTGATATCTTAATCATGCCCGGCTTTTATACAGACGCAAAGTTTGGATAAGATCAGTTATCACTCTATATACTTTTTGTAATGAATTTCCCCTAAAGTACGCCCCACTTGCCCTGATGTATATATAGCGACGAGAAGAGAAGCTTCTAACGAGGGAGCGAAACTTTGAAGAAGTTGGGTTCTCGAGTTTGACTAGTCCTCGAGAAATCTCGGTAAAGTCTCGAGACCACAAAGTCCAGAAACAGTGAGAATTCATTTTTTTTTGTAGTCGCTCGTTCAAGCGTGACCGAATCAACGGAATCGCGAGATACGCCGCAATGCTGCAAATGGAATGTCACTCGTCGGAAATTACACACATACACGTAATGACGAACGCTAGGAAACGAGATTTCGAGAAGGTAATTATATTTTATAAAAAGTTCACTCCGCAAATCTACTTTTGCTCTCTCTTGGATGTTTCTTCTCTTACCGCAGTGGAAACTGTTGGCTCTTTGATATAGCAGCGAGAGGGAGTGCGACACGCGAACTAATGGCCCGACGGTCCGTTGGACCCTTGTCTCCGAGTAGTATAGTACCTATAGCTGCACTTCCCGTCTGCTGGGCTGTCTACCTCGACAATCGCATCAGTCGGAATGTGTGAGCACAGTGTGTTGTATAGTGTTCGATTCTCCGAGGAAAAGCTCGCCACGATACTTTTCTCGGATAGTCGATTCGTATATGGATACACACGCCCGCAATAGAATCTTGCGGTTGATGCTCAAGTTTGGGGATATATAAGTTACAACAGCGCGTTTAATGGCTCATGGGAATTTGTCTTGGAGGAGGATCGAAATGGACCTCGATATATAATAAACGGGGGGACGTACGCCAAAAGACCTATTAATATGGCTCCTGCATCGCCGCGTTGACTCCCGAGAACAAAGAGAGTATATATACACATTGGAGAAAGACGAATCGTCGTCTTATTGGGCTTTGTTTTGCTCCGTCAGATTTTTTATTGGCACAATAAATAATTAAACGAAAAGCACGCCAGGCTCAGCGAGATAAAAGCAGCTACGCGAAAAGAGGAGGAGAGAAGCAGGCAAGGAATCTCCTCCTTGGATTATCTCGAAAAGTTGTAGTAAAACGGCCCGCTCGAGGATTCGCTAATATGTCGTAAGTGCCCGCCGTTCCGAGACGACGAGGCCACTTCCATAAACGTAACTGCACTTGTACATTCTCCCCACTGCGAGCGAGCGAGAGCTTTTATTCGCCTACTCTCTCCGCAGCCCTCGGCTCACTCGCTTTTACTTTCGCTCATCGCTGTCTCTTGCTGCAGGTTAAGTTCTCCGATTTTTAAAAGACTCTCAATCTATTACGCGCTGCGGCTGTTTCTTCGACTGTAAAAAGAGCGAGGCTCCGACGTATTTGTTAGAGGGATACAGGCGTGTTTACCATCGGAGACCTCTACCCTTTATGAATAAATAGTTCTGAGGTAGCTATACTTACGTGCGCTCGCGTGAATTAAAGAAATAAAAGCCCGAAACTCTATTAAACTTCGACCGCGTTCAGCGCATAAAGCTAGTATTATACAGCTATGCGTCGCAGTTTGCATACTCCAAGGCGTGGGCTCGCACGCGTCTTGGTAAACGACTCACGTCGCCGGGCTTGAATCATACCATATACAACATGCAGCCACGGCATATTTCACCGTTATGTTTAATAATTCGCGGACGAGCGGGCATAGAAAGTGGCCATATATGTGTGTTGGAGGATGAAAGGAGAGCCGCCGAGATTCCGCAAAGCAAGTAGGGTATAATTCATCATAACGAAAAGTAGTCAGCTTTTGCGCTGTGTGTATTTGAACTACGTGCGAGTATTCGCAAAGCTCTCGTTAATGGATTTCGGTATCAGAATTAACATTCGTGCTGTATATATATATATACTGCAAGGAACAAGTCTCACTTTGGGGAAATGCGCGAGTGAGAGATCCTTCGATAATCCCTTCATCTGCAGGGATGACAACGCGATGTTCCACACCGCGTTGTTGTTCTCTAACTATTTCGCCCGTGGCCTGTGTCTCCTATTTGTATAGCTATATTTCCATGAATACTAAACGGATCGACGAGGCACTTTGTTGAACTTTGAAATTTCGTAAACGCATCCATGTATATAAATCCGAATATAATAGACGAAAGCTTGTAGGATATAACGAAATCAACGACAGCGTAATACAGTCCTTCGTGGAACTCGAGAAAGAAAGTTCATAAATTCGAATCTCCTCGCTCTCGGATGAAAGAAGAAACTTGTACACGAATCCCGGCGTGATTTTTCAAACTCAACACTCTATTTTATTGGACGAATTTCTCTGGCCGATACATATACCATAGCGACGAGGGTCTCTCTCTGCCTCACGAGGGGAAAAAAAGACTGCTCCGCGAGGGTTCTTTGTTCTGCTCTGCTCGCGAGCTTTGAATATAAAAAGTATTATTAAACTATAAATTGCTTTTACGCGGGGAATATGATAATCTCGGCGTGAGTTATGTAGCTGATGAACGGTATTAATCGGGATTTTGTTCTGGGCTCAAGTTTTTCATTGAGCTTGCAGCTGGCGATTTTCATCTCCTGTATACCAAAAAGATTCTAAAATTCTCTGAAAAGCATGCACTCGGTATATCCATAAGAGGCTAATTATGCACACCGGTCAGTTGATGAAGGGTTGCTGCAGTGTTCTCTGATGGCGTCGAGCCGCCGTTGTACACCGGCTGCGGTCGATGTTAATGGCTACTCCTGCCGTGAAATGTGTGTACACACTCTGCGTTTGATCCTCCAGACCTGCTGCTGCTGCTGCTGCTTCTGTGAATAGCGAGGTACTCGAGCAAAGTGTGTTTGGCAAATTTATCACAACGAATTACGCAAATATTTTTTACTTTCGTTGAAATCTCTCACTTTAACTTACGCAATTGTCGCGTGCGTCAATGAGTGTCCGATATATAAAACGAAAGAGAAATGCAATTCTCTTTGTATAATACATGCATTACGCAAGAAGAAGCTGTTGCAGCACGAGGAAAAAAAAGCGCGCAGAGGAAGCGTCGAATCGTTTAGCCAATCGCGATAATCGAGCAAAGGTGTAACGCGTGCGTTAACCTCGCGGCAAATTGTCGCAGCGCACCGGCGGTCCTGCGAAACTTTCACCGTCTACTTTATTACCCGCGAGCGAGATACTATCTCGGATGCGCACCGAATTTCTTCGCGACTTATACTGATGCACCTGCTGCTGAAGGCACACGTGTTTGGCAGCTAAATTCTGCCTTTTAATTACTTCTTTTTTCTCGGGGTGAAACTCGACGGGTTTATTTACGAGTCGCTGAATTAATTGTCTTGTAAACGATACGCCCGAGGGACAAAGGAGCGTGAACGAATTGGATTATCTTTTATGTATATTGCGGTGTATATTGCTTTCGAACGTATAAACTTGAGAAACATCAACTTGGATTATGGAGGCTGTCGCATCTATTATTATTACGGGAGTGTCAAGGTCGTAACAAAGTTTGCGAAACACTGACAATCAGTATATACTCGAATATTTCATCTATCTTGTCAAACACAATGCTTCCTCTCTGTGTCTCCATAATTGACATTGATACATATTCCTTTGAATCAAATAGCCGCTCGTTCGGTGCAGCCTTCAAACCTCTGCCCTAATGCATATCAGCCCGCTACTCGCAACTTCATTATCAGCCGTCGTGCCGGTCTCGAAAAACCACGACAAAGGCCGAAGTCTATCAAGCGCGAAATCGAGTCGCGTCGCCTGTCACAACAGTGAATCTGCAGCGACGACCGACAGGATGTGTTACGTGGCGAGTGTATGCACTGCGCTGATAGAGTTGCGCGAACATGCAGCCATTACTCACCCCCTCTGAGTCTTCTGCCGACGCTCATCATGTGACGTGTACCGGCTGCTGATGCCGATGTTGTTGCTACTCTATACGCAGTGATGGATTTTCTCTTTGGTGTGTGGAAAGTTTTGTTTGAAAGGAATATAAGAGTGATGTATTAGACTCGTTGATTCTAGAATGCAGCTTATCGTTCACCCAAATTTTTACCATGATCGATAGTAACGTTCTCGCACCTGTTATCGCATTTGTGTGATAAGTATATTCATTACATTAACTCAGGAAATGGCATATTAACTTGTCGAAGATAGCTCTCTCAGTATCGATATCGATTTCTCACCGCGATTCAATTTCATCGACTGATGTAATTCCTCGTATATAACGGACCTCAATTAATTGCGTTTCTCTTCATTAGCCGTATTTCCTTTGATATATTATTTAGTTTCGATAAAGCGATGCTGCTCGTATAGCGAAAGCTGACAGGGAGTTTGCGGAAAACGGGAAAATTTCTTTATAAAGCCTGCGATAAGGCAGCCTGGTATTCTTTCGGATTATCGATTTATATGAAATAAGCGCGATAAGCGCAGATAACCTGTCGCCTCGCATAGAGACTCACTCGCGGACAATGCTATAGTACAAAGCCGACAAAGTTAGTGGACATTTGCCGCGCGAGTGAATCAACCTATCGAAATAACTCGCGATGTCGAGGCGAACCGTACTGCTGCTTTGCGCTTTCGCGCTCTTTCTTAAATTAATTGCAGGTCAGTTTCTAAGAATTTTTTTGCGAATTCGACGAATGGATTTACAGATAGAATCTTTTTTAACATCCCAGGTGAACCCTTTGTCAAGCTGCCTTCGCTCAATAGGAGGATTCCGACCACTACTACTACCGAGTTTAATGAAGTGGAACAGCCTAAAAAGTTACCCGGTCGAATAGTCAACGGTACGAAAGCCGTTTTGGGTCAATTTCCACAACAGGTATGCTTCTTATGTATATTTTTTTGTCTCGAGTCTCGGCTTCATTTTATTACGAGAGAACTTAATCATCACCAACGCAGGTATCCTTGAGGAGAAGATACTCGCAATCTCACTTTTGCGGTGGTACTATATTGACCCCTGACTGGGTTTTGACAGCGGGCCATTGTATGGTGGAGTGAGTGCTTTTATATAATATTATCCATCTGCAACTGTGTTGTCGAAGTCTTGTTGAGAAACGGTAAATACTCTTTATATCGTTACAGTAAAAATTTGAATGTAATAGAGGCCTACACGATACTGATAATCGCCGGAGAGATCGTTCTGAAAAACTCAAATGCCGCCCGACAATGGAGCTACGTTAAAAACCTCATAGTTCATCCGAAATTCAATTACAACACGTTGCACAACGATGTGGCTCTGTTGCGGGTACGTATACTTTGCTTATTCGTAAAAACAAAATGTTCAACATCGCGATGCTATTTCAGTTGGAAAAACCCTTCACATTCAACCCATACGTGAAGCCAGCACTCATCGCTTGGATGCAGATGCCAGCTGGTACGGTATGTCAAGTTTCCGGATGGGGATACCAGAGATACGTACGTATACGATTGTTTCTCGAAAAATGCCAAACCTCACTGTAGCTAATACCTATATAGGAAAACGAACTATAACGAAATAAACTCTTATCAGGAAGGAAACGAGGTCAGCAGCTACTTGATGTACGTCGATCTGCCTTTACTGCCCATTCCCCTGTGTCGAGAACTCATGGTAAACTACTCCTCGGTGCCTAAGGGCATGTACTGCGCCGGATACTTGGAGGGTGGCCGCGACGCTTGTCAGGTACATTACCGCGCAATCGAGTACATCAATCTAATCCACATAAGTTATCGAAAATTTACGAGACTCTTGTTCGTTCTGTGTTGTACAGGGTGATTCGGGTGGTGGCATGATGTGCAAGGGCTTCCTCACCGGCGTCGTATCGGGTGGCGAAGGCTGCGCCTGGCCAAGATTGCCCGGTCTCTATGCCGATCTCAAAGTCTATTTGCCTTGGATTCAGAAGTATGTGAATATGACGCAGAACGTCGCTATTCGCACGAATCCGTTCACCGGAAGCGCTGCTTCTCTGACGCCGATCGCAGCGCTATTAGCATTGATTTTGTGTCTTCTCTATCGTGTTTAGATCGATCGAGTGATTGAGTGTCGAGTTGTTGTTTGTGAGATCGTCGCCGTTGATAAGTGGTGTACCTATTGTATAGTGCAATATCGTGTACTGATAATCCTCTTTGACACGATGTTTTATGTTCTAAGAATCGATTGTATTAACTTATACTCTAATGTAAGAGTTCGAAATTACAAAAATTTATATACAATCCGCGTTTTTAAGACGCAGTAGAAAGTGTGACGTTATTCGTCGATCGGACACTGAGCGATTTGTTTATCAGTACAGATAAGCAATCTCCATGATGACGAAGAAGCTATATATACACGTGTCTATGTGAAAAGCGAGTTCGAGAGCGTTCACGGCGAAATAGGAAAACTCCCGGACGTGTATCGCGCAAAATCCATTAACATTTTCGGGGTCGTTCAATACTCCTCAACGTTTCTCCGTTATACTCTACACAAGCTCATGAGCATTACCGGCCGACAGCCGACTGAAGCGAGAGAGAGAGAGAGACTAACGGGAATCGAAGGATCCTTTGATCTTGTGAAAGAGCTTTTTGATTCCGCTCGTCGGCCGGCCTCGGAGCTTTACGCCACTCGAATTTCAATGCAAATCGAACGTCAGAAGAATCTGTTCCGATGCGTGTATATATATACTCACGCGAATTTAAAACCAATAACGGATAATGCCGATGCATCGCTGTACATCGAATACCAAGTGTGTGTTTATACAAGAAAATTACGTTCAAAGTACACAAATAAATTGTTTTATTTCCCAACCTGGAACCAATTCCATCCTGCAGCAGGTTTCGAAAAAGTCCATACGATTTGACTTTCATGAGAGACCCGTCTTGAACTCTACAAAATCGTCCCCCATCTCGCAAGACGACTTGTTAGTCCTTTCTTGTCTCTTATCTCCCCTGCACTTGGTAGGCAGCTCTAAGCGTCCGCGCCGGCTAATTAATTAAATGTAAACCTTCGTCTTTTCCTTTTCATCCTCTTACGCGAAGCGCATCGATGCTCCCGTCGCACGATTTATTTATGAACGACTTCGACAGTTTTGAGTCTCTACGCGTGTACACATCCTTCCAAAGGAGCTCTCGCACTTGGCAGTTGGGCGGAAGTACTTCGACGAGGGAAGCCGCTCGGTATATAGATATCTCTTCTTATATAGCGTGAGAGTCATTAGCAAGGAACTTTTAGCCCGTCCTCACGACTGTTACGACGACGCAAGATCGAGTCTCTCTCTCTCTCGCGCTATCGGCTACTTACACTCTTTACTCTCGTCTGCTCTTAATGGACCTCGTTTTATCGACTTTACCTTTTCGCAAGGGCCAAAAACGTCCGTTCTCTTCTTATTTACGCTAATTTTCGTTGGCTGGCTTGGAGACTGTGCTTTCGAGCGCTGTCCTGTTTGTTTTCAAAATCGAATTTTGGTTTTGTCGAACGTAGAAAATAATGTTTACTTTGTTTATCAAAAATTTCGTTCAAAAATGTATACCTGGTATAATAATGAACTTGATAAGGAGTCTGCGCTGTCGGCGTTTTTTCTCCTTTCTTTTTACACTCTTAACTTTTTCTTCTCAGCCGGTGCCGCCGTCGAGATCCAATTACTTACAGCAAGCGAAGGCATTATACCCTTGCCCGCTTACTCCAGCCGATGAAAAATGCAAGCTCTTTTCTGCGCCAGCAGCTGTGTCGCTTAAATTCCGAGCATTTGTCAGCTAGACCTCCAATATATGAGACCTGACGCTATACACGGAATAAGTTTTACGCTTACACGATCATTCTGGAAGCTTTTCCGATCTGGAACATTAAGTCTCGACGCGCAAAAAGGCGACCGGTATAATGGCGTCGTTAATTAGTACCATTTGCCCTTTACTAAAACTCGTTTTCGCTCGTGTCGTCAGACACAATAATACTCTTATACGATCTAACCAATTCATGAAAATTGATCACACGAGAGGAGTGCGAAAATTCAATAATACCGGCCATTTCAATTTCGCGAATTTAGCAGATTTCATTTCATTTCGTCCACAATAATCATATTTCGAATAAGGCGGCGCCTCGCGACATCCGGAGATTCTCCGCGAAACATTTCGCCGATGCAAATTCGATTCGCGGTAAACGATATTAGTGGCAACGCGAAAGAGGATGGCAATAACGGAACTATGAGACCGCGATTTATTTTATAACTTTGTTTTCATCAGTCGTGACTGAATGAGAAAAAGAGAGAGGGACGACGTCTCGCGACGCCTTGAGTAAGCGCTACACGCCCAACGACATCGATCGACGGGACTGTCTGATTTCAGGGGCACACTATTTCTTCACTTCACTCTACGTAATAGGCTTCGATTCGTATAGTTGAACTGCTATATATTATTAATAATTCGATGATGCTCGGCAAAGAGAAAGATTTGAAGACGTCCTTCGTCTACTTTTGTACGAAAGGGTGACTTTCACGTCGCTCGACGCAATCATGTTAACTTGATTTCGCTGTCAAGGTAATTAACGCGAAAATAGGCCTTTGTCCTGTGCAGCTCCACATCTCGACTCGAGCAAACCTTTGACGTCATGCGCTAAAGTGATTACAAATAATTTCATCGTCGTGGCTGCAGTTGAAGTCCCTGCTTCGGTTTTTCCAATTTTGAGGATTCGATAAAACGCTATAATATGTACTGCAGATTTTTTGCTCTTTTCTTGTTTGGCGAAATCGAGAGATAATCAATCGCAAGTGTCTTTATTGATTGTCGCCGACGATATTCACCTGTCGTTTTATCGGAAAGCTAACACCGCGGTCTCCTTTAACTTTGGCCAACTATTTACACATGCCGATTCATACACATTTTAATAATTTCAACAAGGTGGGTTATTGGGTTATTGGGGAATGAAAAAGGTACATTGTTAATTTCGTACAAAATTTCTGCATGTTCTTTTTTGCATTCGACTTTTAATCGACCTTTTTCTGTTTATACTCAAATAATATTTGCAAGTAGCGATCGAAGGAGTAAAGCTTTTGTTTTTAATGATTAATTCTTTGTTAGCTATGACCGGGTCTGTTTTCGCAAGATTCTTTACATTGTACATTTTTTTGGGCCATGACGTTCTCCTGTTATCTGCTTAACTATATACCTATCTGTTATTGCTAATAAGAGTGCAGTTTTAACGCATCTCAATGCCTTAAATTCATATGCAGATACAAAATGAATATGAATTTTGAATTAATTTAATCACTAATTGATTGGTGTATAAATTGCTATTTTATTACTGTTATTTTATAAAACTGTAGTAATATTTTTTACAAGATATTTTTAGATCAGCAATATTCGGGAGATATTGGAATGAATAGAACAATAATTTTTTGCGAAGTATAAAATTCAAACTTTATTCGTTCTTTCTAAAAAACTATAAAATAAATGTCCTTAAATTACCTTATAAACGAGAAGTTTCCACGCGCTTTACAGCATCAATGACGATAAAGAGATACAGCAGAGCGAGTGAGAACAGTGACTTTTACAAAATAAATCACAGTAGCTAGCTTGTTTAACGTGCAAATAACAAGATTTGTTAAGCATTAATGCAATTCACTTCCTCGTGAGTTCATCTTGAATCTGCTGCAAGCTTTTACCTTTGGTCTCCATCATCATAAACGTGGCGTACGGTATGACGAGGAATGCACAAATGGTATAAATTAAGAACACGTACGTTTCACCCATAGCATCGACCATGGGCTGGAAAGTTTTGGACGACAGAAATGACATGATAGCGCCGGTCAAACTGGCGATGCAGGCTGCTATGCATTTGATGTTCGCTGGGAAAGTTTCGCTCAACATTGCACTGGGTACCGGGAACATACCGACGCAGAACGAAAGGATGAAGCTAAACATCGCAGCAGCGGGTAACCATTGTACACTAGAAGTGTCAATTTTCAAATCTAACATAAGGAAGAAGGCCATTAAGCTTCCCATCGAGATAGTGACACCTGTACCGGACAGGATCATCAAAAATCTTCGGCCGCATCTGTCGATGAGGAATATGGAGAGAAATCCGGAGAAGATGCCACAAAGGTTGACTAGTACCACAGCCAGCGATGGACTTATCGTAGTGAACTTGGCCCGCATCAAGATCGTCTCCATGTAGAACATGAGACTGTTGAGGCCACAGATCTGCATGAACGTGTACAAAGCGATGATTTGAAAAGTTGCTTTTCTGATGGGCGGTGTCTTGAACTCTCGTAATTTGTCCAAAAAGCCGATCTGGCCGTCAGTGCTCACGAACTTCTCGACGGCGTCGTACTCCTTGTCGACCCCTCTCCCAGCTCTGTACCATTCGATAGATTTTCTAGCAGCATCGCGCTCGCCAACCTTCAAAAGGTGATGCGGCGACTCCGGCAGCCAGATAAACATTCCCATGAGCATAATGCAGAGAGCCAAATAGATGCACGACGAAGCGGTGAGATCGAGATAGGCGCATGCGATACTTGCAACGACCCCACCTATTGGAGAGCCGGTGCTGGCCATCGATATCAGAGCTCCTCGTATTTCCGGCATCGATACCTCACCGATGTAGAGAGGGAATGTACTGAAAGCCATTCCGAGGCCTATTCCGCTGAAGAACCGGGCGACGTATAGCCACTCGACCCTGTCGGCCAGCGCTATGGTCAACCATCCCGTGGCAACCATGAACAGTGCCACGATGTTAGATCGTTTACTACCCAGATAGCTGGTGCTGACGGATCCTGCAATGGCTCCAAAGAAACGACCGATGTTCACGATGGAAGCCACCCAGGAAGCTTGTTCGGGGTTCAGAGGAATCGGCGAATCCTCGGCAGTCAGTCGGGCTAGTGTTGGCGATGGCCAGCCGCCCATAAAACCCATCTGCAGAAGCAGCAGAGTTACTGCAAAAAATGGAAAATGAAATTTTAAGCTGAGCCAGTAATAGAAAAAAATCTGAGCGGAGATTGCAACCTACCTCCGATACCCGCGTACCATTGTGGAAATATGATGTTTGTTCCTGCTTGCGGGATCATGACGAGCAAATCTAAGCAACTGAATGAAGCATTTGCAAAACGAATACATTTTTCTGTGAATTTGTAGTTATAATGCAAGCACACTGCTCTGATAAGATAAGAGCGAGATCTGGCGGAAAAGAAATTATAATGATCTTCAAAAAGCAGTCAAGTCATACTCGGCGTACGTCTTTCAGTGTGTTATACGCTTACATTACGTCACTATTGATGCTGTGCAAACGACATATGCTGATTAATATGTCACTTTGTAACATAAGCAGCTGATTAAACACTAACGTCGACGTTTAGCGAAAAATTTTCTTTAACTTAGAATATTACTTTCGAACGTTCAACGTTGCCAAGTAGATATGTATTAGTTTTAAATAGACATAGATAGAATAGATAACATGATAAAGAAAAACTCGAAGACTAAAGTTGAAATTTTCCTTCTTAGTCAGCTTTGAATGCAAAGTAATGATGAGCCAAGTGATGCTTATAGATACCATCCATATAAATGAATAAAATTTTATTTATTGCGCCTTCTCAATTAAAATTTTATTTGCAGCATACAAAATATATATAAAATTACAAACACTGATAAAGCGACGCAAATAACAAATAAATTACTAGACTTTATCACAGAATTCATAAGAAAGATATAAGTTACTTGTTTATCAATTCGTCTTGTATTTGCTGCAAACTTTTACCCTTTGTTTCTCGCATCAGAAACAGTACATAGGGTATCACAATAATAGAACAAATGGCGTAAGTTAGAAAAACGTATTTTTCTCCCATAAAATCTACCATCGGTTGATAAGTTTTCGCAGAGAGAAACGCCATTCCTCCTGACGTTAAACTGGCAATACAAGCAGCTATGCATTTTATGTTAGCCGGGAATGTTTCACTCAATATGGTGGGAGGAACTGGCATCAGGCCCACGAAGAATGAGATTATAAAAAGAAACATCGACAGCATGGGAATCCATTGGAGATTTGTTGTCTCTATTTTGAGGTCAATCAATAAAAAGTGAACCATTAGACTAGTCATTGATATAGTTATACCTATACTGGATATTAATAGCAAGAATCTTCGTCCGCAAGAGTCAATGAGAAAAATCGACAGAGCTGCTGCACACGTACCGCACACGTTGACATAAATTACGACATCCGCTGAGCTGATCAATGTAAATTTTGCTTTATTCAAGATTGTTTCCATATAAAACACTACACTGTTTAATCCACAGATTTGCATAAAAGTGTAAAGCGCAATGATTTGAGCAGTCGCCCTTCTAACCGGCGACGTATTAAATTCTTGTAACATACTGACAAAGGTTGTAGTCTTGTTGCAAGCGACGAATTTTTCTACAGCTTCAAACTCCGTTTCAACATCTCTTCCTGCTCTGTACCAGCGAATGGATCTTTTAGCAGCTTCCTGCTGTCCAACTTTCATAAGATGATGAGGCGATTCAGGTAACCAAAAAAATATTGCCATGCATACTAGACACATCACCAGATAAGAAATCGAAGCCATAGTCAAAGACAAATACGATCCACAAACACTTGCAATAACTTGTCCACAGGGACCACCAAAACTAGACAAGGACATAAGAGCGCCACGTATTTCAGGCATTGATATTTCACCGACGTACAGTGGAAACGTGCTAAACGACATCCCAAGGCCCACTCCGCTCAAAAGTCGCGAAGCATATAGCCATTCCGCACTGTCAGCTAACGCAATCATAATCCATCCGATGGCTATTGGAAACAAAGTAACGGAAATAGAACATTTAGTGCCCAGGTAATTAGCTGTGATAGCTCCTATAACTGCTCCAAAAAGTCTGCCAAAATTTAAAAGTGATGCTACCCATGAGGCTTGATTCGAGTCTACTGGTATTGGCGAATCTGCAGCAGCAAATCTTGCCAAAGCCGGTGATGCCCATCCACTCATGAATCCCAGTTGTAGAGTTAACAACGTGACTGAAATGATTATTACATAAGTTGTTAAAAAATAATGTAAATATTAACGAGTTTATCTATGATTATTTTCGAAATAAAATATTATATATTAAATAAATTTACCTGCTATAGCCGCAAACCATTGCGGGAAAACGATGTTCGCTGCTGACTTTAGAATCATGATTAACGAAATTGAAAAAATCGGCTACACATCGAGAAGATGAATAAATACGTTTCTTGACGATTTTCCTTTATACCAGAATCGCATCTTACTGATAACATGCCAATCTTCACTTAGAAATGAAAAATTCTTATCTTAAAAGAGACAAATGCGAATAAATTATATAAAAATGAGACATAATTAATGTTTTCAACTTATTATTATGAACTTAAAACTAAATTACATTCGAATGCGAAATTGTCAAATAATTGCTAGAGAATAAACATCGTTATCTGAATCCAATTAAATCATTTTTGATTATCACACAAAAAGAATGTACAATTAATTTACGATTATACCGGTGCGCTTGGTACTCAAATAGATATTCCGCTTGTTATATATGTTCGTCCTTATTAAATAATATTAAAACACGATAATATATAAATTAATTTTGATTACGAATAATCGTTAATATTTATAAATAATTTCACGTACTACAAGGTAAATACTTTATTTCAAAGTTCATTTCAAATGTATTCTATTGCAAGAAGTTATTGTAATATACTTACGTTTTGAAAATACTGTCGTATGCTTTTAAATACATTACAAAACATATACCATGAATTGTTTTATAATTTTGGCAAAAATCTTTATAGAAACTGCATTGGGAACAACGAAGTAAAAACAGAGATATTAAAATATTTTATTTTATTACTGGTATTTTATTTTGATTTTTGAGAATAGCTATTACTTCGAATGAATATAGCTCTTAAAGCGTAAATGCGCTTTAAGCAAATGTACTTCTCCGATCTGTAGTCTACTTATTTTAGGTTCTTATCGGCTGCGATGGCTTGCTCGCGGATACCGTGATAACCTCTCGTAATTAATTTACAAATTTACGCATTAAAAATATACGATACACACAAAAGAAACTTAATTATAAAAATACATAATAACGCTGTTACAGATACACAATTACTATTTACATCACGAGTACATAAAAAACTCATAAATAATACTACTAATCTCACTTTTATAACACGTCACGATATACATTACTTTTTGATTAATTCATCTTGAATTTGTTGTAAACTTTTGCCTTTTGTTTCCGACATCAGGAATATGGTATAAGGTATAACAATGATTGAACAAATGGCGTAAGTCATGAATACGTATGTTTCGCCCATAACATCGACCATCGGCTGGTAAGTTTTGGCTGATAAAAATGACATTAATGCTCCTGTAAGACTAGCGATGCAAGCAGCAATACACTTGATGTTAGCAGGAAATGTTTCACTCAAAATGGTGCTGGGAACAGGCATCAAGCCCAAAAAGAATGCTATGATGAAGAGGAACGTGGAAGCTATGGGCAACCATTGTAGATCAGTCACATCTATCTCCATGTCTATTAGCATAAAGTGGCTCATTAAACCTACCATGGATATGGTTACACCCGTACTAGATATCAAAAGCAAAAATTTTCTTCCGCATCTGTCTATGAGTACTATTGAAAGCACAGCGGCAAAGATCCCGCATACGTTGGTGTATATGACTATAAGCGATGGACTAATGAGAGTGATATTGCCTCTTGATAGAATCGTTTCCATGTAGAATATGACACTGTTAAGACCACAGATTTGCATAAACGTAAAGAGTGCTATCACTTGAAAGGTTGCTTTTCTGATGGCCGGACGTCGCAATTCTTGCATCTTGTCTGAAAAGCTGCAATTACTATCCAAAGCTACGAACTTCTCAACTGCATCAAATTCCTTCTCCACTTCTCTGCCTGCTCTGTACCAGTTTATTGACTTTCTAGCAGCTTCGCGTTCTCCAATTTTAATAAGATGATGTGGTGATTCTGGTAACCAGCAGAATAAGACCATCAAAACTAGACTTACACCCAAGTAGATGGATGCAGCCTGGCTCATCGATAAGTAAGTGCAGCCAACACTCGAAATCAGTTGACCCACGGGTACACCGCAGGTGGCCAATGAGACAAGTGCACCGCGTATTTCGGGTATCGAAACTTCACCGACAAAAAGAGGAAAGGTACTGAATGTCATTCCGAGTCCAATACCACTGGAGATGCGTGCGACGTATAGCCATATAACTGAATTGGCCAACGAAATTATCAGCCAGCCCGCAGCTATTGGAAATAGAGTGATGAAAATAGACTTCTTGCTGCCCAGGAAGTTTCCCGAAATGGCGCCAATGATAGCGCCAACAAATCTACCCAAATTTACCAGAGATGCCACCCAAGAAGCTTCTTCTGGATTCATCGGTATTTCTGATCCTGGAGCCATAAGACGAGCCAATGTTGGTGAAGTCCACCCGCCCATGAAGCCAAGTTGCATCAGCAACATCGTCACTGAAAAATAAGATTAAATAAAGATTTTGGAAACTATCCAGTCAATTCGTTCACTGCGAGTATTCATTATATTAAATACATTCAATAATTAGTAATTACCTCCAATTCCTGCAAACCATTGTGAAAAGATGAAGTTCGTTCTTAGTTGCATGATCATGATCCGACGACTGCTGACTTTCACATAACGAATTTAAAAATTTTTTTCCTTTAATTTCCCGATTATATGTATGCATTGTGCTTTACTAACAAGATAAGATAAGACAAGATATACAAGAAACTATCATCTTTAACCAAGCAAGCAATTACGTTAGGAAAGAAGTGATTACAACTCGTATATGATAGCTATAGAGTAGTGTTGCACCAGTCTTCTATACTAATTCATTCCACGGGCATTAAATTTAGAAATTTTTATTTTTTGTATGCTTTTCACAAAATCTTACTCAAACAAAACATCCAGACTGCAGACTTCGTATTGTGTATACAGCTGTTACATTCTTTAATTTCAACTGAGTTAGCAGATTTTAGTAAGTTAACAGTAAAATTATACTACAACTATTTACTAGAATTTTATAAATTTCTGTTACAATGACTGTTACAAAAATTATAAATTTGAAGTACAAAATTAGATTTTTTTATTCATTTTTATTTTATTTTTCTATTCTTAAAATTGCAGTTACAAATTGTACAAGACTATATTATCTGCTGTGTTAATTATAGTTGGACGTCGTCTAGTACTCTAAACGTTGACCAACTCAGACGATGCACACAAATCCACGAATCCTGTGTTCTTGGAGACGGCGATACCCAGAGCGAAACTTTTAGGTAAGGTTAAATAATCACACTAAAATTTAGATAAAAACAAATTAGTAGCCATTAAATTTATTTCGTTATAAAATTTTACATGTTCTCTTTTTTTTACTTCTTTCTCGTCATCGAATGCTCTCGTATTTATTTCAACGATCGTATATCTCTTTCCTACTTGATTTTTGTTGGAACAAAGAAAAATATTAATACAAGAATATAATTAATGAACACGAATACAATAATTGTATGCAGTCAAGTATAAATATTACACTATAAACTTGTATCAAAAGTTAATGCCGCAAATATAAAATACACGTTTACTTCTTCATAAGCTCATCTTGTATTTGTTGTAAACTTTTGCCTTTCGTTTCTGGCATTATAAACAAAGTATACGGTACGACAATAACAGATAATATCGCGTAAATCAAAAATACATAAGCATCGCCCAGGGCGTCCACTAGGGGCTGATAAGTTTTTGCTGATACAAACGACATGACTCCACCAGTTAGAATAGCAATGCAAGCAGCTATACATTTAATATTTGCAGGAAACGTCTCACTCAAAACGGCATTGGGCACTGGAAATAATCCCATGAAGAATGAAATCATAAAGAGAAATACTGAAGTCATCGGCAGCCATTGCAAGTTTGTCATGTCTGCTCCTGCATCCATGAGGAAGAAATGTATCATGAGACCAACCATAGAAGTCGTTGTGCCAATACTAGATATCATTAGCAAAAATCTACGTCCACATCTGTCTATCAGGAAAATTGAAGCAGCTGCCGCAGCAATACTGCAAATATTGGCGTAGATAACTATCAAAGCTGGACTTACAAGTGTAAATTTGGCTTTCATTAAAATCGTCTCCATAAAGAACATGATAATGTTCAAGCCCGAGGTCTGCGTGAACGTGAATAATGCCATGATTTGAAACGTTGCCCTTCTAACTGGTTTTGTTTTGAACTCCCGAAGCTTATCAGCGAAGCTCTGGGCACCATTTGCAGCCACAAAATTCTGAACCGCCGTCAATTCCGCGTCGACTCCTCGACCATGTCTGTACCAGTCGATGGATTTCTTAGCATCGTCGTCCTTTCCAATTTTAACGAGATGATGGGGAGACTCGGGTAGCCAGAAGAACAATACCATCAACGAAAGAGCCAGAGCCAAGTAAATAGAGGCAGCTTCACTGATGGTCAGGTAGGAACCACAGACGCTGGCGATGACTTGGCCAAAGGGTGCACCGCCTGTTGCAAGAGATATAAGAGCACCTCGAATTTCAGGCATCGAGACCTCGCCGATATAGAGGGGAAACGTACTGAAGGCCATGCCAAGACCAAGACCACTGGATAGACGAGAAATGTACAACCACTCGACGGCATCGGCGAAAACTACTGCGAGCCAACCGATGACTATTGGAACACACGTCACAAGGATGGACTTCTTACTGCCGAAAAAGTTTGTAGCGACTGCGCCGAAGATGCCGCCGAAGAATCTGCTAAAGTTTACAAGCGATGCCACCCATGATGCTTGATCAGGATTCAATAGGATGGGTGAGTCCGGAGCAGTTAATCGAGCCAGTGTCGGTGATGACCAACCGCCCATCAAACCCATATGAATGAGGAGCATCGTTACTGAAACGTTAGAAAAATAATCAGCCAAAAGGAACAAAATTTAAAAAGTTAAATATTTTCATAGATTTGAGTTACCTCCGATTCCCGCGAACCATTGTGGCAAAATGACATTCTTTGAAAACGGAAGAATCATGGCGCTCTGGCAGAGTAGCAGCTTCAACTAAACATTAAGATGTACAAATTAGGTGAACGGATTTTTTTGTTAATCCTGCAGATTTTTTGATAAGATAAAGTTATTACTGTGTTTTGACGTTGAACGGAAAAAGAAGATTACGCAAAATTTTTTCATCGCTCAAAATATCACAATAAATTGCAATAATTCGTAAAAAAATCAACTTCAATTTCCGTACAAAAAGATATTATTTCATTAAAAAAAAATATATCAAGCCTTGAGCACAATAAAGAGTGATACAATTAAAGCACTTTTGTCCATCAATTTGAGCGCATTTAGAAATCTTACTAATGATAAAGATATGAATTTCTGTATAATTACAAAACCATATTGAAAAAAAAATTAAATGAAGATATTTGTTCATAATGATGCAACTTACCTGTCGATATACGTCATGTTTATCCCATCACTCGAAGGCTAGTAACCGGATTCAATCTCTGCGTCTGTCCGTCGACACAGCAGAAACACGACTGCATTGATTTCAGAGCAAATACGCATCGCCGACATGTATG
The DNA here is from genome assembly GCA_900474305.1 of Cecidostiba fungosa. Classification (NCBI taxonomy): domain Eukaryota; kingdom Metazoa; phylum Arthropoda; class Insecta; order Hymenoptera; family Pteromalidae; genus Cecidostiba; species Cecidostiba fungosa. The sequence goes on along the minus strand of UCOJ01000274.1, from coordinate 54,819 downwards.
GTAATTCGAACATTACTTATAACTATATGATTCTCTGCTCCTGACGATCAGGTGCCTTAATTAAAACTTGAAGAAATTCAAGGTTACTGCCAGCGCAACGGATCTTTCGCATAATGGCATGCATTTTCTTTTTTTTTTAATCAAGATCGTCGATTAACGGTCGATGGAGTAAATATTATACAAAACAGTACATTGTAGCGAGAATTTGCATGTTGATGATTTCCGTTGCAGATCAAGTCGTTAAAAGTTTCCGTTCAATTTATGTTTTGTCTGCGTGATAAAACCACGTGCAGTATGAAACAAAAAAATATTATGATTTCGCGTCGTTTTTTTATTCATAATACAAAGCCCGAGACTCATACTTCTTGTTTATTTATGATGCAAGACGCTTTATGAGTATGTTTATCTTTGAATAACCCGCGCTTGCTTAGCATGTTTAATCATTAAAACTTTGAATTTCAGTCAGACAAGCAAGTCTAAAGTCGTCCAATCATCAAAACAATTATCACACAGGTATACAAATCAGAGAATCATACAATTTTTCGAATAAAAGTCAAACCACACACGCTCGCCGCCCATCAAAATACAGTCTCCGGGATTGGCAAATCTATGCTAAATCCTACGAAAGCAAAATTTATCGCCTGAAAAAGCCATCGCAAAGCCTTCGGAAAAATCTCTCCCCTATACACAGCCAGTCTCGCATAAAGAAGATAGCGGCGAAAGTCGAGGGAGTGCAGTCTCGCGACCATTTTTATCTGTTTGCGTGACGTTTCTGCAGTTAACGCTGTTATATACACATTGCTGTGCTGCATGCAGCCGAGCAAACAGCCAAAGGCCGTTCATTGTCGTTTATTCCCTCGGGTGTAGTCTGGCGTGTGTACATACCCAAATCCCTTCGAATTCAAATTTTTCGCTCATGTGTGGCGCAGGAGGGCAAACAACGACGTAAACAGACCGTCGATGGCTCGAACGACTCGCTCGTGCTTCGCATCGAAGGCGTGAGCTTTTTTCTCGGACAAAGAAGTCTTGTTGTCTCGGAGAGCACAGTTGAGGATTCGTAGTTCTGCTGAGTACACGTGTTAATCCGTAAAAGAGCGAGGACGAGATTTCGTAAATGGATAATTAATCGATGCTTCTCCGATAGCTGAATTAATGTACATATACTTCAATATTATCTGCGTTAATTCCAGCCTAATTTGCATGTTTGCGCATCAGTGATTGCCATTTGCAAATGTAATTAGCTATATATTTATAAGAAAAAAATTGTCCTCGAATCTCAGCAAACTAAAACGTTGCAGGATTATATATATGTAATTGAATTAGTTTCCAGAAATGCTATGGATTCAGCTCTTCGCAAAGAAGAGCGAGCAAACTTCTCTTCGCTCATACGAGACCCGCAGCAGCAGCAGCAGCAGTAGTCGCAGAAAAAGAAACGGCCAAGTAGATCCATAGCTCTCTCAAGCGAATTTACGAGCCCGTAAAAGGAGAAGATTGTCCCAGCCGACGATCGTCTTGGTTTGGACAATGACATTTTTACGAGATCTCTCTGGCAGAGAGGAAGAGAGCGGCCATTGTTCCCGTGGGGTCATTAAGAATAGCCGCGCGTCGTATACAGGTAAACGCCCCTCTCGACAATTTCAGTTTCGCAGCCAAAAATTAGCCTTGCGTTATACAGCGTCGCACAATGTCGAGCCGAAAATTTAATTAGAGTCAAGCGCGGGGAAACAATGCAGCGCCCGAAAAATGAGTTAGCCGAACTTTGACGGCGCTTTCTCGCCTAATCTAATATGAAAAGTTTAGCGGATGTGCTGCCGAGGACAAAGCGACCGCGCGCGCTATATTGTATTCTGTGTTTCGAGGGATCGCCTCGGTTATACGCGCATAAAGACCTCGGATTCGCCGAGGCGTGAATCAAAGGAGGATTTGGAAGTGCGTTATATCAGAGGCTTCGGAAACTATTTTTCAACGTTATATATCTCGTTTAACGTCGAAATTAGGATATCGTATACTGTCCCCATACAAGACCAGTGCGACAGGAGAGTAATCCACACCAGAGTATAGAGGGTGTGTCGATTCCTTCGACCCCTCGAAACAAAGAACTATACATCGCACCAACACGATAATACTGCAACACACGCTGATGTAACTCGGTCAGTGGAGTCGCTCTCGTCACCATGGCTACATGTCCGCAAGATTGAATGACGAATCGAGCTGATGCTGGACGCATTAGCGATCAGGGCCACAAAGGAATGCAATAAAAAAATAATAAGGGAGCGCCAGCTCGCACAGAACAAAGACTCTGACTCACAGCCTTTCTCGAGGATAAATGCGCGGCGCGATTTACTTTTTCTCGGCGAGGGTTGATTTCCTTCCTTACCCTCACCAGACAAGAGAGAGAGAGGGAAAGATTTACTACGAGACATCGGTTTCTTGTTAGCGGAATATCGCGCGCGGCCCTTTCAATTCCTCCCTCCCGTGGGCTGCGCTCGGGGCGAGATTAAGAGACCTACAGAGTTTCGACGCCGGAGTTGCAAATTCGGTGAATCTGCCCTGCTCAAGGACGTGCATAGACAAAGGAACGTCAATCGTTGGCAAAAGTTCGAATTGTTTAGTTTTGTTTTACACGCCCTGCGCGAGAAGAATTTATATATACTCGTCGAGATGAGCAGATCCGATCTACATCATCGAGATGAATAACAGCCGGAGCAATAAAAATGTATAAAGCATGAAACGGCAAACATTTTTTCGTACACAAATCACATCTCCGCGGATGGAGTTTATCGCGTTGGAATGTAGAAAGAGATGAGAAAGCATCGCATCTGAAGCAGGCGTATATAATATAGTGTACAAATAAAAAATTTATGAGCAAACAAAAAACAGCGTCTTCGTTCACTCGTTGTCGAGCATATAGAGAGAGAGAGCGAAAACAGCTGTAAATAAATAAAAGTGCTCGACGATTACACAAGAATATATAGGCATATTATACACATCGGCAGAGTAGCGCGCGCGAGTTTATTAGCGGTCTGCGGATGACACGAGAGGCGCGCCGACCGCTGCTGAATAATTAGAGTCGTCTCACACGCCGCGGGGGAGAGAAGGTCACGCGGATGGACTTGAAATTAGGCGAGGGGTATACCGCGCGTAACACACGTGTTTTCCTTGCCGCGAGCGAATTTCGCAAGCTTTCTAAAATAGGCATGACCTGCACCACACGACGAGTAATTGTTCTTCCGAGAAGCTTCTATATAAATCGCGCGGATGTTGCGAGTTTTTCCAGATTTTCATTGTTCTTTTTCGAAGACACGTGCACTTACGCAACCATTCTCTGACAGGTCGCTTAGGTCATCTAATTATATACCGTTGCGAATTTTCCGTGGCCCCAGGCTATATTCGTGATTTCATTTGCCTCGCCTCATTTCGAAGCGCAAGGATCTCTCTCGTCGATTAAAACAAGCTTCTCCGAACCCTTCGAATTTCGAAGACTATACGAGCCGAAATTTCGAGTTTTATTAAACATTCCCAGCGGAGGAGGATCCCTCTCTCTCTCTCCGACGGTTCCGTCTTAATTTTCAACCGCGCGCGTATGGTCCGTCGCTTTGTCTACGCGTCGTCCTTTAGGGGAAAATCTTGGTCCCTATCACTTGGAGACGCGAGTATAATTAAATCCAGCCTCATCGCCGGTAATAAAGCACGCGGCGCACGGAGGGCTACTCGTAAATCCAGCCGAACTATTTCCCTATTACTCTCCTTTAGTGCGTTGTCGCGCGCTACTGCTCCCCCACTGAACTAGATTACTCTCGAGAAGAAGGCTTATACGTTAGAAATTTCGAGGTGATCTCGAAGTAGTAAGAGTCGTCGACGTATATATTGTGTTCGAGCGCTGGGATATATACGCAACAAAGCTCAGCAATATTTGAGATGAAATTATTCACAGTAGAGGAGCTTGCGCAAGCTCGGAGAATAATCCACTCGTTCGAAAGCGATCAGCAGAGTGGTATATATTAGTTCTCGCATCGGTGCTTACACGAACAATACTCGCGCTCGCTATACTCCCTTTGTGCTATGTGTACAGCTTCGAGCGAGAAATAAACGTACTCAGTCCGCGTACACACCAATAACGGCATTATACGGCCGTAGGTAATTAGGCGGCGTAATTAATTCTGCGGCTGCTACCGCAACGGTATATGGGAGGGAGAGAGAATATGCGCCCTCTTCTCTGCGTGTCCAGTGCGTCTGTCTGTCTGTCTGGCTGGCCGGTCGTTTGTCTGGAGAGCCGAAAAAAAACAGCCCGATTTTTCCGGGCGCTGAAGAGAAGCCCGGCTAATGTTGCGAAATTGCGATGTTGAAGAGCGGTATATATAGTCGTCGGCTGGATTTTATGAAGGAATTTTTCCCGGAGTTTGGAGGAGTGGTTGCGTTAATATGCGAAAAGGTTGACGAACAATATATATATATACGCCGAAAAGCTGCGAGTTTATTCCAACTTTACAATAGAGCGAGCAAACAAACCGTTCGTGCGGCTGAATTGAAAGCGATTGAAACGCGCCGAGAGCGTATATATACAAGTCAGCTGCAAATGAAAGTATGGGCGCGCGGGTATAAATCACACAATATACTCCTTGGGCTTACACCGCCGCGCCGTCGAGAAAATAACTCCTCCGATCGGATTCAAATTCGCGCCAAGTCGAAGTATAGGGGGGCGGTGTGTAGAATTGGATTTTGCACTCTAGCTATTCAAAGTTTCAATCTCGGTGCGCGTGTGTGCAGAACGAAAAAGAATTTACGCTCGGGTCTCGGCGGTCGTTTATTTACGCGCGCGCGTATTCGATTTTCCGCTGAAATTTTTATTACCCCGAGGAACTAATGAGAGCGCGCACATTCTTTATTCGGCACCGTGTGTGTGTGTATATATAGACAGCTCTGCTGTTTTCTCTAATCGGGAATAAAATTCAGCCGGTAAAAAAAACATTGAAAATTTTAGGGTTTTCAACCCGCTCGTAAAAACAAGTCTTCAATTCCTTTATCTTCCGACCCGAGAGCGAGAGAGCCGCGGTATAAACGTTATACCTAATCTCTCTGGCAGCTGCGAAGCTTCCTTTGTTCTCGCAAGCTCCCGCTCGCGCTAATATAACTACCTATGGCCTTCGCGACCCTCCATTACAAGCGCACCTCCCAAGTGTCCTCGCGCTTATACGAAGGAACAAAGAAAAGAAACGAAAACGCTGCAGGTCGCGTCGCGACGACTACTACTCCCTCGTCGGGACTCTGACCTCGCCCCAGTCGGTGTAAGTGTATGTGTGCAGGGAATCGCGTCGATCGAGATATCCTCGTAAAGTCGAGGTATATAACCGACGCCCCGAAATCATCCGCTTAGACCAGCCCTTGACGGATGATGGACCTCCGATAAAATTCAATTTTTTTACGACGATGCTACTCACGTATATAGTATATACGTGATGCCGATTTTCAGCGTCGAGCGATTTTTTACGTCTTATTCCCCGTTGTTATCTATCATCGTAAATTGATTCGATGGCTTTTCGTCTATTATCCGCGTTGCAAGTTTAGAATTCAAATTTACGAGAAGGCAAAAAAAAAACAGAAACTTAATCGCAGCTAATTATCGAAAGCTACTTCCCTCAACTCCTCGGTGTTTAAGCTCTCGCAGTCATATCTCTCGCTGAAATCGTTTATTAGCTCTCCTCGACGAAGTAAAGCACAGCAAAGCAAAGCCCGATCGTATAATACCGCACCACTCAGCGCGAAGTTAAATGAAAAACTCGTCGGAGCCAAATGGAATATAAAGTACTCCAAGGACACAGGCGAGAGAGAGAGAGAGAGGAAAACAGAAAATAATAAAAAAAAAAAAATAGGCTGGGGTGTGCTGTATAAAAAGACGCCACGGCGAAAGTGCAAGGGGGGACGCGTCGAGGATGGCGCTCTGGATTTACTTTTACTACCTCATTAATGTTACACTTTTTATTACGAAGAAGAGAGAATCCGGCCGCCGAGCGCGCAATCCGGATAAAGCTACCCGTTATACCCGGGCTTTACGATCGCGCGCGCGCACGCGAAAAAAAACGAGGGAGCGTATATAACGGCGTGGGAGGGTAACACGATGGCTCGCCTGCGTTTTGACTGGATGTGCCGCTATTTCGCGGGACCGCTAGCTGCAGTTTTATAAGGCAACATTTACTTGGAAAGCGGTCCTCGATTTATTTTTTTTTTTCGGGTGGTAGACGATCTTATTTCTAATGGTGCTTTATAGTGTCGTGCGGTTTTTTTATCTTTGCTTGCGGTGCTTTTGTTTTCGTATATAGTGGTAGCTGAATGGAGAGCTTTGTTTGTCGAGTTTTGAAAATATGTGTATGGTTATAGTAGCCTGTTTGTACTTCCCCGTGTTATGGAACGACGATAATGCTATTCTATGCTGTTTGAAAAGCAAGGAATCAAAACGCAGACGATCCAAAAATAGATAAGAACTCGAGCGATGTATACACACACCGACACTCGGAAGAATCGATTGAGGATCCCAGAGCGTCTTGATTTCACTGCATCCTCGAGCCGACGTTTCCTCCCTTCGCTCTGCCTCGACTGCGCTGTACCGGTGGCTCGATATTACCTCGGATATCCGGGCATTTCAGCTTTGTGTCAATGGGACACGCCTTGCAGAGCTTCCAAAAGACAATAGAGAAAAATTATTATTTATTATCAAATACGAATTCCCTATACCGATCAAGTATTTTCGCCGAGAGCAACATCAACGTCCCCATCACACAAATCTCCCCCGCCTCGCGCCTAACCGAATAAAAAAGTACAGTCGTCGTTTAAAATGAGAAAATATCACGCCGAGGGCGACGGGCGCAAAAAAAGCACGTGGACGGTCCGGTCCGCACGATCGGGCCATAAACAGATTTAAGAACACCGCCCGCACGTCTCACACGTATAAATATAGGTATATACAGCCAGACGGAGACGAGAACCCTCGGGGCGGTGGCAGACTGATAAGGAAGGCATAATACCATGTCGAATGGCAACTGCTTTTTCATCGACGCCGCGCGAAACTACTTTCGCAGCCCATTGCAGCGCATATTTTTATACATCCCGCATACATTTTTATGCCGATTTCAATATTACGTGCGTCCTTTATCATTGGCCCGCTGTCTCCTGATTTCGGCTACGCCGGCGTTTTTTACCTCGTGTGAATAATGCGTCGCCATCCATCCCCACGAGAGCGCAATGGCCTTTGAACCCGCGAGTTCGCAGGTAAATAGAGGTATCATTTAGAGCGGTTCCGTCGTTAAATTTAAGCACCTCCATAAAAGCAGCCCCTTCTCATTTATTCCCAAGCAAACTCAGCTAATCAACAGCAGCAGCAGCAGCAGCAACAAGCAAACATTCGTCAGAATACGACGAGGCATTAAAGAGTCAGGCCTGGAAAAATAAAAAAAGGCCGTACAGAAAGTCGCAAGCTAGAGAACAAAGACTTTTCCGGGACAGACACAGACGACGAGGAGGACGACGAGAAAGCTGGAGGTCGGGGGCGAGGTCGCGCGCACGCGCTCGCGTTTCTGGAGCAGACGAATCGATTCCGGCGCCGGCGCCGGAGCTGCAACGAGTTCAATGTCTCGCCCGGGCTGACGCTCTGCTCCCAGCCACCCCCGCCCGGAGTGAGTGACCATGGCCGTGGCCTCGCGCTCCAGCGCAAGCTCAAGGCCTGGCGCGCGCGCAGCAGGTGCGCCGCCGCCGCCGCCGCCAAGCGGATGTGTATGTTCGAGCTTGCGATGCGCGCGATGGGCTTGAACTTGATTTATCTTTTTCGACTATCCACTGATTTTTAATATCGTCTCATATAGCGATTTATTAAATACGATAATTGTTGGTGAATCATCATTCCGCTTGCAGTACTCATGTCGAAAGCTCCGCAGTCGTCTCCTGTGCGGAAGCAGCTTCTTATTTCTTAGCGCCGCTCGGATAAGCTTTATGGACCAACTTCGAAATAGCCTAGGGGAAGATAATCGCTTTTATTGTCCTCGGCGAGCTTTGGAAAAGCGAGATATGTTGCCGGCGGACGACGAGTGACGGACAGACGCGTGTGTTCTCGATCGTCTTTTAGGAGAGCTATTAACCGAGACCTACTCTCTGATTGTCGCTAATCGTCGTTGAGAAAAATTGCGAGAGTCGAGTAAATATAACTCGTTAACTGAATTTTACTACGCGAGTTGTTAAATCCCGTGGAAAGCACATGTAATAGTTTGCAAATTCGACGCTCTTTGTCGTTGCGTTCCATTATAGCAACTATACATTGAATCTCTCGGGGCAGCCATTATGTTTCCGAATCATTAATCTTTTTCTTGCCGAAAAGAGAGCTCTCTCCGTAAAAGTTCGGTGATCCTTCGGGCTCTTTTTCTTCTTCGCGATGTCTGCTTTCTCTCACTCTTTTTTTCTATAGGCGCGCGTTCTTTCACGCTCGTCGACCACGGGGACGAATAAAATTGTAACCGAAAGTGGCTTAATTGCGTCTATCGGCTGTGCGCGGCACTCGATTTACCTTAAAAATCCCTCGTTTTATCGATATAAACCCTTCGCTGGAATACGTAGGCTTTCAGTTTATAGATTCACGTTGCTATAGGGATTTCTTTTGCTGAGCAAGCAATTTAAATTCAGATTCTATGGATTTCGTATGTATACTTACACCCTGTATATGTAAAAATGATTTTGCACTATCTGCGCAGTCTTATTTACTCGAAAAATATTTTATTAACCCAAACAATTGTAAAATGGATAATCCTAAGAGATAAGTTTCGGTTCTAAAAATCACCAACAATTATCACCGCAACGCAATCTCGGCGGAGATAAGAATAAGCGAATAAACGAAAAAGCATTTGGTCTAGTATATATCTCGAGTCGTAAATTAAGCAGTTGGCGCGCATTAAAGGCCGTGACGGTTTCGGAGGATCGGCTCGTTAAGTAAGCGGCAAATTATCGCGACCATCATCGCCAGTGAAATTCGGGGACTCGTTATTAGCGCAGGCGCGTCTACTTTGCGGGGGACGTGCGCTCTCGCCCCTCGCCGAGAAAAACTTCTAATAGCCAATAAAAATGGCTAACCGTCTACAAGGTGTCGATCGTTAATTCGATCGTTAAAGCGTCCAAAGCAAGTGTTTGCGGTTGGCACGAGGCTAAAATAGTGTTTTGCAGGAGTGGCTTGACAATGAAATTTCTTAATTGTTGCACGCACGCGAGTACCAAGTCGTGATACTTCTTGGGCGCCAATTTCAAAATTCTTTATCCAAAATAAATTTCAAGCTTGAAACAACGAGGTTCCCTATAACTAAAAATCTTAGAACCGGGGGAAAAGCAGTATATAGCTATATACATACGTGATGTAGACTGTATAGCTCTCGCGCGAGATGGATGTCGTTGTTGCGAAATATAAAGTAAACTACCTCACATTGTCGCGATACGAGCGTCGCGCGCCACAACGTGTACGCTGAATATTGATGAGCTGAGCTGCGAAATATTGCCGCTGCGTCTATACCCCCCGTCTGCGAGCGAACGATGACACTTTTTGGCTTTCCCTCGCTCTTTCTTTCTCTTCTTTCGGATTTCGATGTGATAACGCGACGCTCGGAGTTGATGATTTAACGGGAGATACGAAGCGCCTCTGTCGAGCGTTTTGATTTAATGTAGACACTATATTACTAATTTTAGATGTAAACATGGTAGACAAAAAAAATAAAAGCAAGCACATCAAACACGGAATACAAAGTAGCTATTATATCGTCGAGCTGAAATCTGAAATATCTACGCGGAGTGTAAGAGAGAAAGGAGAAGAAAGAGAGTGAGAGAGGACTATACGTGCAGGAAATAAAAGGTCGCGTCTTTGGAGTCTAGACTCGAAAAAAGTCTTTGGCAATTCAAGACTTTTCTTATCTGGCAATCACAGCCACGTTCGCGAAAAGGGAGAAGGAGCGAGGACGCGGCGATACCAATTTATTACTTTCCGGATTGCGACTTGATTCTTCTTCTTCTTCTTCTTCTGCTTCTTTGCGCATATACGAGTGTATAATATAACGTAGGCGTGGGTGAGAGGTAACTAAGAGAAAGAGAGTGTATTAGGGTGCGCGGGGAATTTGCGATACAGTCAATAAATTATTAAAGTCCTATCTTTGGGATACGCGCCTTTCTTTTTCCGTTCTACACTTTGCTTTTCGAGCCAGCAGCAGAGGAGCTCGAGCATAGTTTATCGAAAGGCTTCTCTTCTTCATGCATATCGATGATGCTCGCCCACTATAGCGTGTCGTAAATATTTCAGTTCGAGGCCAGCCTTTTCTTGTAAAATTCTTAGATTTCATTTACATAAAGTCCAAAATTCATTTTCGTTCCTCGCGAGATGAATTGATAATTCTCGTGACCGGGCGTGTATAATCTCGTAAAGGGCTTACAGCCGCCATAGCGGCGAGTGTACTTTAATATTTAACCTTATACGCGTCTTGTGTTACTATATTGGCTTCGCTTCGTTTTTCTCGCTTAACGTGATTTTGTGTCGTCGACCCATTCGCTCTTCCGTTTCTCTACTCTCTCGCGACCGACGACCTTTCCTGCTTCGGGAAATGCTAATGTCGAGTGAGAGAGCGAGAAGTGTACAGGTAGTGTATAGCGGTGTGAAAGAAAACTCTTTGTTGTTTGCGTCGCGGCTGTATATATAGGAGTTTCTTTGAAGTTGTTTCGCTCTCCCAGATTTCTTTCGCGGGTTGTATAACGTTGCGGAATGTTTTAGTGATGGATCGTTAATGGTTGATAAATTGTTTTGCGGTAAAGATTACGTTTTTTGTTCGTATAACTCTGACGAGATAAAGTAATCGGTTATTTTGGTGAGCAAACATTATGAAAAACAAATTTAAAATTTCATAAGTTTTAACGAAGGTAGTTGCTGATGGTGTTGACTACTGCACTCTGCAAAGCATCTCGAGAACTTTTACGTTTCAAAAAAACACATGTACTATCGAGCGGTAACTTACCATCGGAGGTTCGCTTTATCGACGTGTACCCCATGCGCTCATTCGACTAAAAAAAGAAACTAAAAATCGCATCGGACTCTCAAACTAGTGCGCTACATTCGAAATTTCTTCAAAAAAGCTAATCCGACTTATCCTGGCCAAACGCCATCATCCAGGCATTGCATACAAGCAGCAGCGACCTCGAGCCACTTTTACGTGTGCACATGCACGTTCTTCGTACAGCAGTTTCGTTACAGCGTGACACCTCGACCGAGTGTATACCCATACTATAGGGGATTACACTTGGCAGGCTATACTCGCTCTTGCACTTGCGATCTCGTTTCGACACCCTCGAATGCCTCGCGTTTCTTTCCACATCGCTCGTGAGGGCAGCTCCTTTTTTTTCCATACTTTGGCGAAATGCAAATGCGATATACCTACCCGGCGCATAAAAAAATCATATATATATACACTATATACACCGCAGCAGCAGCAGCAGCAGCAGCGCGAGCGCGTATATAAAGCCATTTCCATATATGCAAAGAGTAAGGCCGCGATCGGTGCTGTCGGTCGTTATATTGTTTGTCGAAATAAACCTACGCGCGCCGAGAGAGTCCATTATAATCTGCGTGCTCGGGAAAAATCGGCGCAAGGTTCCTGCGTTCGCGCGAATATATAGGTAGATATATGCCTCTCTCGTGCGCATATACTTATATTTTTCACTCTAATTACAACGCTTGAATGGCCATTGATCCGATATTTAGTATACCGCACACGCGATATAACAATGGCACGAAGAGATAGCCGATCGAAAAATCGGCAACGCGCTCACTTAAAAAGGGGTGAGCGGATCTATTGCAAAAATGTCTCGAACAATCGCGCGTATGGGTATATACATATATATGTATGTGCTAGCGTTGTAAAAACGCAGCGATCTCGCGTTTCTTTTCCACGAATTTGAGCGCGAGCGTGTGTGCGATCGGTTCCACACTCACCGCATGACGAATAACCGCAAGAATAACGCTGCCGCCGCCACCGCGCGTGGGACACACTGCACCTTGCCTGTGCGCGGCGATATCTCTAATGTGCGACGGCCATTGTCCTGCCGCTGCAGTGCGGGTGCCTTGCCCGACTCACGTTTCAGCTGCTGTTCGAACCTTTCGAAAGCGCAGATTTGGAATGAGCATGTGATATCACGTGAGCGCAGGTCTCTCCGTGTGTCTACGCGGATGTCGATCGCCACTATATATACTGTGTCGAACCTGCCGATTTTTCGAGCCTGTTTAATAATATGATTTCCGACGCGCGCTCACTAATGCGTGTTTATTGTAGTCCTTGTATAATGTTTCGTTGCGTAACGTTATGGACCGAACTAGCATGTGTCTATAATCGGTACGTATCGGTGCAAATTTATGCGATAATGCTGTGTGTTACCATGGCTGTTTTCGCCCAGAGATTTCATATATATAGCGATCTCCATTTAGACACGATATCGAGATACAGTCGAGCATATCGTGCTATTGTAAATCTCGGTTCATTATGGAAAAGCCCATAAATCTCGGTGTCGTGTTACACGTGTATCATAATTATGTTACTCCGCGTTAAAATCGATATCCGTGTGTGGGGAGAGAGAGAGAGAGTAGACACGAGTCGCGTTTAGCAGCAAAGTGACTTCATTTCGAAAGGAGAGATCGCTCGAGAGCGATATAGGATCTCTTAGCCTCAGAGGACAACTGCTGTTCGTAACTAATACTATTGTTTTGCGCGCTGAGATGGGAATTCACAAAAAAATTCACGACGAGGAAAATACGGTGGAGCGTGGTTGGAATAGATTAAATAACACTGGTACTACATTTGTTAACTCTAAGTAGTGTCTAGAATGAGTCAGATGCGGTAAGCCCCATGGATACACTGTGACACTAATCGTGGCAAAACAGAGGAGTTATTTATTATTTATCAATAGAAACGAATTTGCACATCGCTCAATTATGCTCGTGAAGTTTATTAATTGAGCAGTGTTCGAATGGATATTAGATGTTTATGTAAATAATCATAATCTTTCTCGTATATTCGCATAATTACAGCTACAGCTCGAATAACTATATATACACTATTCACTTTATAACCAATCTGATATTAACGATCGACCAATATCAGCATAAATCAATGGCGTTAATTTCATCAGAAATCGAGACTGCGATGCGTAACCAAATTGCAAAACGTATCCAAGCGCGTTTGCCAATTATATAGGAGTCGTTAAAGCGACACCTGCAACACCGCGTTCGAGATTCGTGCCTCAGATGTGCGTAAATCTATCACTGCAGTCGCGATTGATTTCAAGTATATATCCCCGAAAATTGCTCGCGTATACAGTGGTATACACACATGTCTCGTAAATCAAGTTTGGAAAAATTTTCTGCAGCTCCAGCGAAAATTCCCTCTTATAAATCAAACGTCGGGAATTCGACAGACAGACTGCGGCCGAGACACTCCGACAGACGGGGAGAGATAAGCTTCGACAAGTATAAAAGTAAAGTCGATATCCACACACACATACGTATCGACGTTCTTACCGGCCTATGCGGTAACTGCAGCGAAAGAAAGGGATGCAGGAGTGAGAGACGGAAAGTTATGTGTATACGAATGCGCGCCAGCCAGCCAGAGATGCTGTTTTTTCAATACACATGCAGTGATATTTGCCGCCGCGGTCGCGTTCACGCTCTAGTAGCCATGTGGGACTAGTATAGCTCACGTGCTCACACGTATATATACGCGCGCGCGCACACATACACCACGGTTCTATGCTCATAGCTCGATTAAAGTCATTATGTAATAAAATAATAACGTGTGTGCTTAGTCTATAATGCAGACCACGCGCTCGTATATGCATATACCTATATGAGGAATTCGTAAAGAAATTCCACATTATCTTGGGGGATAAAAAAAATTTCGGAGACGCGCTTGGAAGAATTTTGATTTTTTTCTTTTATGTATCTAAAAGAATACGAAACTACTTTCTAACACTCAGATTCTCCGTACGAGCAATACAAATTGGGGATTAATATCCGTTGCATCGATTCTGCCTGGTATAACTTTGCAGCATCCAATTTTGATGATTTTTTTTTATTAATTGAAACTGCTTTTTTGGGGACTTGTCATATATAATGCAAACCACGCGCTCGTATGCATATACATATAATAGCTAGTCGTTAACGCTCTATACACCGGTTGATCGCAACGGGGGTTGCGGCGAGCGCGAGAACGCGCGGAGCCGAGAAGCTGTTTACACTCGGCTAATTTAATATAAATGCACACGATCGCTGGCGAGTGTCCGCTTTTGTATACAGTATAGTCTTATAAGGCGAATGAGTTATCAGACAAATCATTTCGCTTTGTAAACTCGACTCCGAATATGCTCGCAAATTGTACCAGTCTGAATTGAATTGATACCGATACAACAGCAGCATACAACGAATTTCGTCATTTCAATTCACACGAGGCCAAAGTAGACTCTCGGGTCAAGGGTTATAACGATACATTACACGCGGCGTAAATTGCACACGTGCAACTATTAGGCATTTCGGATTTTCGCAGCAGTGTTGACCCGATCGAGGAGGCCGATTGTCGCCTCGCACATTATAAGTACCTATATACAGCGACTCGAATATAATTCGTGCGCTGGCTCGACTCGCCCACGTCGAGAATGCGCCTTGCGACATCTACTGCGCGGCAATATAAGTGTCGGTTAAATTAGAGACGCCGAGAGCGCACTGCAGTACCGAATATTAGAAAGGACTGTCGTGCGTGCGCGCAGTGCAACAGCTCGTTAATCAAGTCTCCGCTGCAGCGGTAGCTGGCGCACGAATCATCGGGAAGAATGCGCTCGTAAATTAGCCACGATTCATTTAGTCCAAGCGATCATTACCTACTGTTATTCTCTCACTGCACGCTTTGTTTGTTCTCTCTCTCTCTCCGGTTTGCGCACTTTTTTTTCTCGCGCGCGGGCGACGATCGTAAAAGCGAAACGCGATATGCCTGTGTACTGTCGTAAAACTTGCGCGCAAATTCATAATTTTTATCGATAGCCGTGGCCCTTTTATAATATAATATATAAGTAACGAGCATACGCACGCCGAGAAAATTTATCTCTTCTCGCATGCCACGATAACAAACATCAAAATTTTTGCCCTCATTATTGTATGCAAAAGTAGGCGACATGCCAGTAGCTACTGCGCGGCACGCCTTCGCGAGAGAAAGAGTCCGCGAAAGGCGTTCATAGAAAAACGGCACGTGTTGTTATGACTCGTGTTTATATATATAGACGTGCCGAGCTAAGTGTCGACTGCGGCTTTTATTAAACGAGAAACGGTCCCGCCTCGAGCTACCGATTTTAAGATCGCCAGTTTTTTTACATATAGTCGCGAAACAATGCGCTGCTGGAACCTGTGATTTGGAGCGATGAATCACGATGAGGGAGGTGTGTCGCTTTTCCGAGGGTGCCGAAATTATACGTATTACATACACACGGTGTGTTTAGAATGATTGACAGCTTGGCAATATTAGCGATACTTTTTGCATGAATCATATTTAATTATCTCATTTTACCATGTTCACGCCTCTTGCTCGGATATAACCGATTGCGTATCTGCGGCACTTGATGCAAGGCCGGGATATTTCGATATCACAAGTCCTTTGCGACGATGATGAAAAAAAAAATTGAGGATGAATATGATGATGCATTTTTTTGCAGCCTTTCGCAAGTCTCTTTAATTATAGACGGACGGCGAGGAAAAAAAATGTACAGAGTAGCGGTGCCGTGGACATAATCCGCGCCTGATATTATTATCGAAGTAACAAGATGATTTCTTTAAAAATATACAGCTGCTCACAGCGAATTCCTGCGGAGATTAAATAAAACTATACGTCTTTCAGAGCTGCTGACGATGCATCTAATTGACGTGTGTTGATTATCGTACGCGCTTTTTATTATTGAATAACGGCGTTGCACCAAAGATCCAGTGTATTATATACGCGAGTGTATGAGCTTGTATAATGATATAGTACACTAGTGTGTGCTTCACTGTATACAGATTTCAACAGAATTTTTCATAAATCAGGTCAGCGTAAAGTTTGAGATATTCCGAGAAGTCGAGGAAGCATGAATAAAACACTGGTTATTAGCGATCTTCGATTAGCCTAGAACTAGTTATTCGTGGAAGGAATGGGAACGGAGAGTGACGGCAGTGAATGAAAGAGAGAGAGAGTGTGTATATCACACACAATGCGGCGAACAGTCTGTCTGAAAAGACAATTCCCTTATTAACTCGGCTACTTGTGCAATCGCCATACATTACATTACACCGTGCGGCGGCAGCTGCTTTTCAATCGCCGCCACCGCGCACACTTAAGCTGATTTAATTTCATCTCGTTTCGTTAATAAGACGTTTTCAATAACATTTATTATTTCTGAAATTGAAATGGCTTGAATTATGGCAAATCGCGAGTGTGTGTGTGTGTGCGATCGTTATGAAACTCGTTAATTCTGACGCTGTATATAAAGAGATTGGTAATTTGTATCGAATCATTATGTACTGCAGCGCGGTGTTTCTCGTTTTTCAAAGTTTTATGGCTTTCTTATAGACGATGCTCGCGCGAATAACTGCGCCGTGTGTTTTTTAACACGCTTTCGAATCACTCGGAAATATACTACATGTAATCTTAGGGATAATCTTAACGCTCTTACACTTCTAATAAATAAGTATTGGGAAAGGCTGTTTAATTTGCCAAACGCGTGCGATTAAAATGCATTTATATATATTGTATAGTGTCGGAGGAAGCAGTTGTTCAACAGTCGCGGCTTTTGTAACGCCTATAGAGAAATATTGCATTTCGTTACGACTTCTCACACTCTGCAGCAAATGCAATTTAATGTCGGACAGGCGTCTGAGCGACGTGGGCGGCCACAACTTGTGTATATTATAATGAAACCACGATCAAACTCTCTTTTCGTCAAGGAAGTCCTCCGGCGTATAATGTATATACGCCGGCCTTTTGCAAGTCAATGAAATGGAAATCAATAAAGCGTCGGATCTTTGGAAAATAAAATTTTTATTTCTCTCATTACAACATTAACACGCAATAATTGTCTCCAATAAACGCAATTATATACGAGTTTTTTTTTTAACGATATACGCATTGTCCATAAATCTTTATCAAGTCGTGCTAGCCAAGTAGCGATACAACTTTTACGATGCGTTATAGACGTATAATCGGCATTGCTTTTGTTGATTTACATAAAAAATACAATTTTACGAGTGGCGGTAAAAAAATAATCATTTTCGTGATGAGATTTTGCAAAAGCTCTCTTGTCATCCAGTTACAAAATAATAATACAGTACATGTACACGAATCATTACGTACATTAAATAATAGATTAGTTACATATATCATACATCTGATGCTTACGTGCAATTATTTTGAATGAATTATATCTTTAAAACTAATCGTCATGCAAGGTTTCGGTGCCATGAGAAACCTCAACAATTTTCGAGTGATTAATTTGGAGAAAATTTACAAATCGAAGTATATACCATAATCAAACTCAAATTCTGCATCATATCAAGTCTCGAGTTTTTTGACTTCTTAGAGTATGGCTGAATGGAGTGTTGGTCTGCAACGCTGGCAGTATAACCCAGCTGAGAAGTAATTAGAGAAACTTGAATTTTCTAAAATCATTTTAAACTATACATGTTTATATATCTCTCGATCTGGTAAATAATCGAGCGATCTATCCATATTAATAAAACTTCTCATCCTGGCACTTTCGCGCGGCGCGATACACACATAGAAAAATCCTTTACACCGCGATTCGCACTAGAAAATTACAATATATTACGTTCCTTCGTGAAAATCACCTCGCTATAGTCATCCAAGCGTGTAAACATCGTTATCAATCTTTCCCGTCGTGATTTTTACGAAGAAAAAAAAAAGAGTTTCTCCAAGATTTCCGCGGTGCCTATACATAGAACTATACAAACACTAATATGCACGCTTGCTCGGGTGAGAGTAGCCGTATACATATATATATATATAGGCGCAGATAGTCTCCGGCGCCTCGCGCATAACATAATATTCTCTCTCCGGCGAGCGAGTGAGGTGTGCTGCAGCAGCGCAAGTGCAAATGACCATGGCAAACTTTCGCACGTGTTCGCACGCGTCGACGCGAGACTGTCGGCGCGCGCGCGCCTGTATGAAAAAATAAAAAATCCCGGGAAAATCATCCTTCTATATGTATACGCATATGTCATTTTTTTTCGTCGTTACGACACTTTTCCGTCTTGTTTTTCTCAATTTTTTTTTTTTGTTCGACGCGTCGCCAACTTCTCGCCGTGTGCGCGTGTTGTGTGTATGTATATATATATATTAAAAATGCGTATGTACACTGACTATGTTTATACAGAGAGAAAGAGAATAGAAGAGAGTGGAATAGAAAAAAAAACGGCGCAAAAGTTGGCGACGCTGTCCGAATATACTATCTATGTCTATATGTATAAAACTAACTATATAAAAAGAAGGTGATGTGCGATAGACTCGCGGCTATCGGCTGAAATTTCCATGCAAACATCAATTAATAATAAATATTATTAATTAACATAGTTATATTATATATCTTAATGACTCCGATATTATCGCACGCGTTAACGCGAGACGCACCCGTTTTACAAACTCGATCGTTACTCAACTCTCTCTCTCCCTCTCGCGCGTGCGCATATGTATGTACACAATATAATTGCGCACATCTACTCTATGTGTACCGAGAAATAGAAGACGCTGAAATGTACAGTACATGCAAATGACGAACGGACTTTCTTCGATTTTAATTAGCCCTCTCGCGTGCGGCTCTCTAATTAAGCGCGCGCATGCGAGATTTTCGCGCTCTTATATAGGAGAGATCGAGAGAGAGAAGGAGGGAGGGAGAGATTAAAAAAAAAATCCAATCGTGAGATCACGATCTGTTCTCGGCGTCGCGCGGAGGATCGGTGCGACCTCGCTCTTATGCATCGCCGCTCACTGATGCTGTCCTCGGCGATCGTTCCTTCGTTGCTGCCTCTCCTGCCCTATATCTCGTTCTCTCTCACTCTTTCTCTCTCTCTCTATGTCCAGTGCAGATCTTCTAAGAGTAGGATCATTAGTAGAAGTAGGTGAAGAAGGCTGGAAAATAAAGAGAACGATACGGGGGTGTTAGAATCTTCGCCGAAGGTAATCCTGGTATGAGAAGACGTTTGGGGGGCGTTAGAGTCTTCCCCGAAGGTAATCCTAATCCTGAAAAAAGAATCGAGCGTGTGAGAGAGATAAGTGTATAATGTTATTAAATGTATACTCTGGAATATACTCGTGGGTTATCGGATAATTTGAATTCAGCCCGAGAGTTCAATCTCTCAGCTGATATGATATAGGCATATATAGGTATATGTGTATTAGGAAAAATAAGAGAAAAGCAAGTAGGAAATTGGAAAGCCGTTCTAAACCAGCTCGTCGTAGGAATGCCAAAAAGCCAGAGCAGCAGCAGCAGCAGCAGCAGCAGATATAACACGCGCGCACGCGATAAATCAATTCCAAATCCCGCTTGGGGTTGACGCGCGCGACAGGCCAATATGCAAATGAGTATAAATGCGCTGTGTGCTCGAGCCACCCACGGGAATGTCGCGCAACTCGTGCACCGCGCGATTGATACGTAGCATCGTGCACTTCGCTACTCAGATCTGATGTAGGTATATATACTGAAAGCAGCGACCGTGTCCGGAATGTCAATTGGCAAATGCAGCAGGTATATACTATATAGGTATTTGCTAACGCGATGCTCCGATGCTCAATTAAGAGAACGTCAGCATAGTATAGCAGGTGCACAAACCTGCGCTTTGCGACTTCATTAGGGTTTGATGGATTTCTCGGAAGACTTGCTTGGCTGTACTATATTATCTTTGGATTTTAGAATACAGCTTTCTCTCTCTCTCTGTCGGGCTTTTAATGGAAAATGCATGTTTCAAAACCGAGAGTGTGTATAATTAGAACTCTTCGCGTGTGCTTTTCGACAAATAAATTTGAGCTATATTCATTATTCTCCGAGGATATTATAAGGTTAATTGACAGGTGGAACGTTGTGCGCGTATTATAATATATGGAAAGAGACCTACAAACCTCGTGATACATATATTACGGGCGGTATGTCTGCCTACGTGCCTCTCCGTCGATAATTGCCGTTTTCTCAAGAAAGTAATTAGAAAAATATATTTCTAAATATCGTGCGTTATATATTCCGCGATTATATAAGCCGTCGCGCGCTGTGAGAAATTTCCGACAATTATTATTGTGCGATCCATTGTGAAACGCGCGCGCGCACCATATCAGGCCTTTCGATATGCGCTTTGATTACGGCTTATTCTTGTGCATATAATAGACAGTAGCGCGGATTATGCCGTCTATCTAATCCGGAATAAAAATAAGCCGGCGAACAAAGACGGCTTTCGTCTATAAAAGACCCGCAGGAGTATTATTATAACGCGGAAGCGGAGATTCGCTCGAAAAAGAAACAGACAGTGTACAGTTTGTAAACAACCGATGCCTAATCGAGGAAAATGACGCACTGCTACTGTCATTGACTCTCTCTCTCGCTCCTAATGGGAGTTCAAAGACTGTCTCGACAATTGAAAGTGCAGCGAGGGCTGAGACCTTGATGCTCCGATCGAGACCCTGGACTCAGGGCCGTCCCTTAGGATTGCGAAACAATATGCAGCAGATTTTGAAACGAACTCTGCACACGTAATTCACGTATATATAAGGACCGCAGGTTCATTAGCGCTCTCTCTCTCCCTCTTTTGAAACAAAAACCATTTCCATTTTCCTTGATATGCCTTCTGGTAAATTGGCAATTTGTACGAGAGCGGCCAGCTGTTGTCCGCCCTTTTGCAGATAAACGCGCTCGATATGCGCTTATTTTTATGTTACCGTCCGGGCACGATTCGAAAGGATGTGTGCGAGTACGACAACCCGCCGCATTAAGAATACAAGTAATGGAATATTCTCCCAGCTATATTAGTGTGGGATACCAGCACGACGTATACAAGAATACAAACAACGCATATATAAGAGCAAAAATCCGTAAGACACTTCGCCCCAGTCGTCGAACTTGAACTATAGGAAGATCGTTGCTCCTGAGACGCGTGTGTCGCGTCCGGAAGTTTATAATAGAGTCACGACGACCTTGCTTCGCATTCGCCGACCTCGTAACACGCGTTACGTGACACGTACTACACACACGATGCATGCGCGCACGCGGAAGGTTAAGAGCGAAAACGAGTTCTCCGCGTATAGAAGTGTGCACCACGTGTACTAGGCTACTTTCACTCGACGCCGATCTGATGTGCTGATGAGGGATGAGGAGAAGAGCGAGAGATGCGGTGCTGCAGCTAATAGCGCTGGATGATTGATTGAGAGGGAAGAGGGAAAGGGATTTGTTATTTCCTCGTTGCTTTCCATTATAATTTCATTCTGGGTATATTATTTTTCGAGAATCCTTGGGATGTGAGTTTCGCGTGATCCAGACGATACATCTTGTTTAGATACGAGGTGCTGTGTGGCGTTGATTTTAGTGTGTATATACATACAAGTGCAGCTTATGGATCGCTTCCTTATTAAACCTCGCGTTGTTCGCCAGAGAATAAAAATTAGAAACCAACCGTGACCTCAGTTAATACCGTTTCGTGCTTAGATTAGTGTGGTTATACCTGACGGGGATTTATGAATCAATAACTCTACACCGTAAGGCTATTAATTACCACTATCCATACTGCGGCTTCCTCGTCGCCGAGGTTATTTTTATCCCCTTATAAAGCCGTGATATAAATAATTCTCAACAGGCGTAAATCTCTCATACATGCCCCACAACCATGTGTTACCAGAGTCTACTCGAATTTCGATGTGAACTACAGCCTCGACCCTCCACCGAAAACAATAGAGTCTCCGAAGAGACGTGACGTATATTTCATACGTCCTCGCACTGCAACACATATATGCAGAAACGGAGAAAGCGCGTTCGACTGTCGATCGGCGGCCGATAAGAGGCGAGAGACACAAGTATAACCTCCGTCTCGAGTATATATGCAGCATTACGTACATGTGTGGAGCTTATCAGCCTGCGATCTGATACGATGGCAGTAGCTGTCCGCGAAATGTGCCAATCTAGATCTCGACACAAGCTTTTCTTTTTCTGCGGATTCTCTCGGTGCAGCCTCATTACGGGAGAGACATATAAATATAGTTGAAATTGCCGGAGAGCTTGGAATAATATGCTCGACCAGATGCGGTATTATTCGAGGCTGCAGATATAAGGGTAATAAGGCTCGAAGACTGGCCGATTCTCCATACCGATAAGGGATTATTACATCAGGTCTTACATAAATGTACGTAATGTTACTGAGGCTAGGATATCTCGATGGCTCGGGAAAACAATGAATCGGAAAAATTTTTCTTGTTTCTCTTTGCGCTTTTTTGGACTGTGCTCAACCACATGCTGCTTGCTTATATATACTATGTTAAATAGACGATTGTGTGGACAATCGCTGCGATCATCTCTTGATAAAGATGCGAACATCGCTCGGTACATTATATTCTAATATTAGTCAACAGTTATATTGGTGAGTTTCTTATTTTGCTTTCATCTGTGCACAGTTAATATACATTATACTCGATCCATTTACGGCTCCAAACCGCTTTTCTGCCTGGGTCCAGTTAGTTGTTAAAAATTTCGTTCCCCAATACCACTTTCAAATAAATCAACAACCGGAATTACCCCTTACATTATAGCAGTGCGTATATGCAGCCTTATCATTGCGCAAGTGCGTATAACGTTCCTTTATTATTATCGCGTGTGTATTATATTAAACCAAAACCCCAATATATATACACACATTATACGCATAATTGCAAAACAGTCACCAGGTAATCGAGGAGTTAATGTAATCCTTGTAAGTCATAAATAGCTTTTATTCATTGCATATAAGTTAATAGAATAATTAATAGAAAGGAGCAGCAGAGGATGGACGGGTATATGTATAGGAACACATAGGATATGAACAATCACAGAGTTATAATATTTACACGTGCTCGTTCCATGTGTGGCACCTTATAAACATATATATATATACGTCTATACCGCTCTCTTTCTCGAAGCTCATCGGGTGTTAGTTTTATTTACATCCACAGGTATAACGCGCCAATTTATTATCTTTCTCTGGCTTTTGGTGCTCACTCTCTCTCTCTCTCTCTTAAATCAGCGTGTATATATATAAATAAAAGCGCAGCGATTCGCCGCAGTTATCTATGCTAAAATACTATAATGGTCCGCAGGCTGGAGAAGGAGGAGACACTCAGGATGGTCCGATCGGTTTACCTGCGTTGGGTGGCACGAATCCGTAGCCGCTGGCTCCGACGATGACACCGCTCGTGTCGGCGGGGTTGCCAGGTGGGCCTGGCGGGAACAGCACCGGTCCTACGAACAGACATTCAGAAATCAGTATATATATAAATCCAGTCGCTCGACACGAGGCTAATTATATCCGCGCAACTTTTAAAAGCTCTCGGCTATACAGTATATATAGTAGCCAGAGAGAGAGCGGAACAATATACAGGTATGTATATATTCTATCGTAAAAAGCCGTAAATCATATTTATTATATCGACAATTCGTGATAAATATTTAACCTAGCCGGGCGCGCGCGCGCGTGCGGTGTATACTTTCACCTCGAGAAAGTAAAATATAATACGTATATTTATATATATATATGCGAAAAAATGTTCTGCATTATTAACGACAATCCGTTCGGGTCTATCTATCTTCATTTGTCATTTATCAGGACTAGACACTGCACACTGTGTACTATACAAATCTATTTTCCTTTCTGTCTATACTGCGCGCGATGACACCGCGTACAATAACCATAAGTCAACCGGCGAGTTTACTGCCGCGGGAGCATAAATTTTTCTGGCAAGTCTAATAAGAAAAACTCTGCGATAGAGCAGCGTAAAAATTTGCTAATTAAAGGCCGGCGTACAATTTTACAGCTCGTTTTCTATTTTACGATTCTAACAGCAGCTATACGACGATGATGCGTGTGCGAATCTCCCGAAATCACGTCGGAACCGTTTGGAAAGTGCGCGGCGGTGTATCACAAGGACGCGTTATATTCGCGGGAGAAAATTTATGCCGGTCGACGCGCAATTAGCGGCTGTCGAGCCGCTGCTTATCAGTGGTATATCAGCGCGGTGTAATAAAATGTGGTTAATGGTGTATTTTGGAGCGAGTGGAAAGGGTGTCGTTATAGAGATCCGGTGACGAGTATTATATCTACTGATGTGGATTGTTCCAGGCGCTTTTTTTTGCTTCTGTCTTTTGTCTAGGATGAATGAAGTCCTGCTTTCTGCTCGATTGGTTTTCACTCTTGACTGCGTTTGCATTGAATGTATATTAATACTTGGAAACGTTGGGAGAATGCGATGTTCGTTTACATTGAAGCATTGCATCTGTAGTGGAGACAATGCTCACGTGTTTCTTCAGCTGTTTTATTTGGATTATCAAGATTTATATGCATTATGTACCGAGAAAAAATCCGAAATTTAAAACGCGTCCGGTTGTCTTAGACAGTTACAAAAAAGTGTAGTTGCGTATACAAATCACGCGGCGTAGTCCCACGCGCAATACGAATTAAGGCACGACTATAGATTCACCGTCGAATTTCGACACCTCGCAAAAACAAACGAGCTCTCATTAAAAGCAGCATTGAGCCGCGAACGAACGCTCGCATATATATCGCGCCTGCAAAATCTCGTTTCGCGCAATAGTATATACGCACATGCATGTATATACCACACCGCGGCGTAATTAAATTCCACTCCACTGCGACAAACATCGCGCAAGGTCTTTTTTATATACGTATACAGCACGTTATCTGCTATACATATATATAGGCGCGCGTGCCACAGATCGCGAGCGATGATCTCTATATAGGTACGTGTACGCGGTGCTATTATACCGGAATTTCGCGAGAGAGCGAAATCTTATAACAGTATGGTGCGGCTGTGCAGGCGGCCTTCACGGTCGTTGCTCCTCGGCTGACCTACGATCGCGTGTCCCATGGTCGATATCGTTCATCGATCACCATCAGCTTTGTGCGGCTTTAAAAAAAGATAGAGATATATTCGCTTCGAGAATTATACCTACGATCATCGGATCGAGATATAAAGTGCTTTCTCTATAGCTGTTACCGCTTATTTCGATAATTGCCGTATATACATATATATATAGCACGTAACACGTGTAAGTAAAGTATACATTGTAGGCCGATCCGTAATTAAAAAATGAAACACCTTTATACCCGCGATCTATAAACCGGACTGCTATACAGCAACGTTCTATAATTCCGAAAATTAGCGATTGCCGCAGAGCATATGAAATAAAAAACGCCCTCGCATATGAATCAACGCTATTACGCGTGCTGCGCGAGCAAACTCGAAAAACTAGAATCGCGCCTTTTTTTCACGCCTCTCTCGGCTGCTGTATAGGAGTTCGGTATAGTCGTGTTGCACCAGATACCTACATCAGCTATATACACGTGTTTAATAACAGCCAATATGGTTCCCTCGTGGGAGTAGTATATCCAACTATACCCGCAAGGTAGATTATAAGAAACGTTATATTGCGCACGGACTTTTTCGCATAATCGAAATTCACATGCAAATACCAACGAAGGTTAGCCGATTAAGTAAGTCCGCCGTTTATTCTCTCGCGATCTCTATACTCTATTCGCGACCGATCGAGCGTGCAAAGGAGTCGCTTCCGGCTTTGCGTCGATGTATATACATACAACAGCTGATGTATACACGCGCTGGGAATGTTTAAAAGGGAAAGATCGTTATACAGCTGCTTTCTCCTCACCGTGAAAAAAAAAAGTTGTTGAAAAAAAGGGGAAAACAAAGAATACGGCAGCGTGCGAGTGCAGTTTAGTTGTTGTCCCAGAGAGACGTCTGGAATAAAAGCGCGGAAAATCGTCGAAACGGAGCCAAGAGCGACAATAGCTGACGCTCGTCGAGTCACGTCGCGAATTTCATAACTGCTCTATTAGAGAGAGGAAAGGAGGCACGCCGATCGCCGTGTATTATATACGCAAAAAGCGTCCGCGTACGAGAAATTAGCCAATAACTCGTTTAAAATAATTAGAAAAAATCGGTTGAAAAAGCCGCTTCAATGCCGAGCTATAACGATTGTTTTTTTTTCTCTCTCTCTCTTTCTCGTCTCGCTTTGTGTAATAATTCATGCATTAACGAGTAAGTTTGCTTTGTTTTTCTTATGGGCTAGAAAAAACGTCGCTGAATCGTATTTCTTTTCGAACGAGCCGAGCAATTACGTTACAAATTGATCGGTATGGGCTTAATACAGTTGTTTAAAAATAACGGCAGAGAGTTAATATTATGCTTCGCGTGTATACATAGTGTACAACTCGTTCGTCGTAGTCAGTCGAGCGCGAATCGTCGAATTTTATTTATGCTTTTAAATTAATTACACCGAGAGTTCGCCTCTGTAAATGCGCGCAGACTTATACCGATATTATCGCCCGAAATCGATCTCGCTCCAAATGGACGAAAAAGACCGCATCCACAGAAAAGCACAAATATCTCAAGATTTAATCGTTACCATTTCCATTATATGCTTTCCCGTAAATATACTAGTACCCCGGGACCGAAAGCTATATTTTAGACTCAATTAGAAATTCATTCAGTGCGTAGACATACAGAGAGAGCCCGCAACCCAGCATTTACGATTTCTTACACCCGACACCGTATTTGCTACTTTTTCCAAAGACCATTGCGCAATAAACACGCGTGCAAAAAAAAGGAAATTCGCTAACTATGTATACCCATACACTTGAAAACTTCTTTGAAAACGATCATCAAACCGCATAAATTACACGCCTCGCGACTTCGAATCGCGAGAGACACTTGAAATTTGTTGTGTTCCATCCGGCGTCGGAAAAAAGACACTGACAAAAGTGACAAGCAACCTGTTCTCGACCGTGATTTGAATCCGTTATAACTAACTCGTAATGTATTATAAATAAGCGTCACGAGGGCGGTTTGTTTTGCTTTTTGCCATGTATATACTTACATCAGGTGCCCGATAGATTGTGTCCGAGATACCTACATTATTATACGCAATTAACGCGTGAATGCTTACCGGTATTTGATCGCGGGTCCCTGAGATTGTTGGACTGCTGCTGCCTGTGGTAGGGTCCGAAACCAGCGAACAGCTGATTGTAGTTCTGGGCCTGCGCCAGGCTCAGCGCTATGCCGAGGATCGTAGCAAATAGAGCGAACTGAAATGAAAAATTCAACGATTATTACGGGCAAAGTTTGACTCGTATCATAATAGTGTGTTCTGTAGCGAAATTGATAATCAGAGACTTTCACCAAGTGGCGTATAATTTTACGAACGATGTCCGCTGGTTATTTACTCTTGCTATGTATATTATAATGTAACATGCTGAGGATGAGAATATAGGAATAATAAATAAATGCTAATTAAGTAGCCTCGAGCACGTGATATCGTGGATAGTTTGCGAATTATTAATATACGACTTTACGTAATTCAATAACAATCTTCACAGCAGCTTGTAAGATATCAAAACTCTTAACTATCCCACGCAGTGCTTGGCTAGACGTCGCTTAGCATTAACAATATATCAATATATACAAATTTAAGAATTTTGCGTAATTCTAGACGTCTACTACTGGTATGTGCTATATGAGCGCGCTCGCGGAGCTTTCGATGCCGCGTAAAAATCAGCCGCGACTTTATGTAACGAGTCGCGCTATGGGATAAAATTTAAGCCGCTGCACTCACTTATCGAGAGAGCTATACCCAGAGTTGAGTCATAAGTGACTCATGAATTTTCAGAAAACGCGAGATAGTCTGGGCCTATTAATATATACGCGCTTTCCTAATAATCAGTCAAAAATCTATATTCATCGTTCAAAACCAAATCAAGGCTCATCATATAATCGTGGAACAAGTAAGACAGAAAAAGTTATTAATACATTAATTAAGAATTTCCTTCGACACAATACAAGCCGCCGTTCCTCAATTTCCCTCGGATAGTTAAATTGCAAAAGGCACGCAACGTATTTAATAAAAGTATCGTAACTTTGCGTAAATAGCGTACAGTGCAAGCAAGGTCGAGCGTATATATACAGAGGGGGATTCCACGGGGGCTATGCGCTTGCGCGCCTTCGAGTAGTAGTCGTATATATAATCAATTAGTTGCCGCAGGAATTTCGCAAGGTAACGTCTTAAAACGAGAGCGATCGTAAATTCGTGATCTATTTCTCGCGCGGAGTCTTGGTATAGTCTGACAGCCGAGTTGTGGGATGTTTCGTCGAGCGGATGCCGCAATCGATTGGAGTATGCATACCTATAGAGATCTTTAGGGCGAGCATCGAATAATGGATGAATGCGTCGCGTTGAAATGCGCGCTTTTCAGTCGGTTTGGAATTCGAGAAGCATATCTATACTGTTCGCGTGAAAGGTGCTCACTGGTGGCGAAGAAAATATATCAAAGAGAACAGTTTAGTATAGAAGTGATTCAGCGGATAATTCGCATTATATCTTTTAGCATCTATTAATTAAATTCAATTACATCTGTTTAAGAGTCTATTAAAAAGGCTAAACGCCGCGTAAAAGTTATAGATTAGCATCGATTCTACATTTATAATTCCCGTAAGGAAGTTCAAGCTCGTGATTTTGCCGGCATCATCGACACGCGGAAGGATAGCACGCGCAGTCGCAAATTAATCATGCTTATTACATTATACAACGTCCTTCCCGCATTGTGTAGACCACCGAATCCAAAGCGGAAGAACAGCTCTCTCGACTGGATTTATATATATAGCGGTAATTAATGGCCCGAGGCGCCGCTTGGCGCACTCTCGGTGTGCGACGTGTTAGCTCTCTGGCGGTATAATAAATAGGATATAAATCTAATCGTCGCGTTTGTTACCAACGGTGCACAAGACATACACGGATCAGACACTGCAATGTACCAGAGGAATTATTTATTGTATCGAGAGAAGTGACGTGTGTGCGCGAGCGCGCTTGGATATCCGTGGACTTTATAGCTGCGCACAAATCAAGTTTCGCGATACACACACACTTGGTATTTTTCTTTCTCGTGTACTGATGAGATGAAAGCACGCGCGCGTATTGATTTTTCGAGTAGCCGGGACATAAATTTTAATTTACCCTCACGGCGCCGGCCTACTGCAACACGTTATATTTCGCGATATTAGCGCGCGGTTACTCAATTTATAATGCTCTCGAGCGCGCGATGTGTAATTGAGGAGGATATATACAGAATACAGGAGGACGTGACCATAAGTCCTAACCGATTTTTAATTTCTCTTCCGCGATCGTAAAACTTACGAGAGGGAAACCCGTTACTCTCTCGTTGCTCAACGCCTATAATACTCATCGTCATACGAAGACGAGAGTTTATTATTGAATTGGGAAAGACGACGAACGGAAGCGTGAAATCCAAGTGACACTGTCTCCGCAAGAGAGCGTAAAACGCCGAAAGAGAGATTACCAACAGTAGCGCGTAAGTGTTGTACCCACTTACCGGTCTCAGCTATATGTATGTACACACGCGTGGAGAGTTTCACACGTTACATTCAGCGACTACTGCTCGCGGTGACGCAAGAGGCTTATATCTCGCGACGACGATAAAGTCTCGTTACGCCTATTTTATCGTTTAATTTTTCGAGAAACGCGCATCTTGGGTAAACATATACGCGCGCGCGCGCTCGCGAGAGTAGGTGAAAAACCGAGTCATAATATTTTTGTGCAATCGAGTATATACACGGGCCGCAAAAAGGTAATTACGCTTTTTCCGATTCTCTCTCGGGCGCGGGAGGAACTGGGTATATGAAGTGTAACGCGTGATTCCACGCGGCTCAAGCGTATGATTGAAAATGTATATAATACACACAAACACACACACACAGTTGGTCACGTAGGTCGGCAATTTTTGTATTAAAATTGAAGGCGCGATTTCAAAATCCTTTTGTGCGGGCTCGCCGAGAAAAAGGGCATCCCTAAGTAATTTCTTGCCCCAAAACCGATTTCGAAATGGCTCGTGTGGAGGACAATAATCGATACAAACCGCGCGGCGACGTGAATCTCGCCGTGTGCGTTTTTTGCGCCGGCCGCAAAAAAAAGTCAACAACGCAGTGTGCAGTCGCGGACCACAATAACAAAAATCTCATATACATACACGTCTAAAAGGTTAATTTACGTTGGGCAACTGCATCGGGAGAGCCGCAAAAAGAAAATATCGAGCAAACGTGTGCAGAGAATTTATTCGCGAACGTGTGTATATATATATATGCGTGTGCAGCTATACTCTATAGAATGGCGCAATTGCGCGAAAAAGCCATTAACATGCGAAATACCGATCGCGGCGCCGATTTTTCGGCTGTGCTCGTGGGATCGCGGTTTTAATGTATATACCAGATCGCGGCACACGCGAGACCTTCGCGATCGAATCGATCCTGCAATCGATCGAGAGAGGAGAGTCTTTATTGGACTGGCACGATTCTCGCGAGGATATACGAGTTTATGGAAGGTCGATCCCGTTATAAAAGCTGTGTTTTCTTCTCCGCTGCGCGAAAATGCCGGGTATATCGTAACGAGCACTTGACAAAGCGGGATGATTGGTACCGATCGTGATATACGTGGCCGGAAAATTACAGGCTGCCACAATCCGGTGTACTATATATGCTTTATAAAGCCATTGTGTCTGGGCGTGTTTATATATGCGCGCCACGAGAGAATCACGTGGAAATTCTCCATCATAGAAAATACCACGTGCGTAGTGCTCGATGAATCGAGTAATTATTATGGTTATGTACATTTAAATAATCGATGTTGACCGACAGCAGCACGCGATTTATTAATATCGACACGCGCGCAGTGTGTTTCTTTAATGAGCGTCGTCGTGTGCGACAGCTCGTAAAAATAACGTGTAAGTAAATGCCGCGCGATCGGTAATTAACGATGAAAAAAGAAAAAAGAATTAATGACTTTTCTCCAGGCAGAGAAGAATGATTGAAGCATCATTTCAGCTGCGGCGGCTGGTCAATCGTGTCAAGTTCGTCATAGTACGGGATTATTACAAGCGCATGTTAATTATCGGAGCGCGCTTCGCCTTGTGTCCGTTCGAGTCGCGCTCATCGCTCTCTCTCTCTCTCTCTTCATCAGATGCGTTATATATACGCGATAAGCGCGCTTATTCCATTCGCTACCGCTGAGAAGGTGCGAGGCCGTGTTTGTGTGTATTCGACACACATGTGCGAACAGCGTAACCTGCGAGATCGAGCCCTCGCGATATGCGTCCCAACGCATCCGAGATTGGAAAATTACGCTTTCAGGAAAAGCCGAGAGAGAGACTTTGTGTGTCCTTGCTGGGATTGGATAACGTGTGTAGCCGGCGTGAATATCGCGAATGAAAATCCTACCGGTTGTCTTTTTTTTGTTTAAGGTTTCTGTTTACTTTTAATTGGCGAGTTGATAATAGTTTTGTTTGATAATAGGCACTCTGGGGATGAATTTATAATGGTCGTTAATTTTATATACTTTAATCACGCACAAGAGATACCGATCGCCGACGCCAGAATTTAATTTTCAAAAGCAGCAAAGGCCGGGATCACTTTCATAATAAAGCCGTTTAGTGTTAGAAAACGTTGTAATTACAACAAAGCGATTTTTCCCCGATAAATCCAGTTTGCGGTATAAAGTAGCCGTACACGCTCGCGCATGCAAATTATAATTCACTCGCAGCTGATTTTCGATAATATGTATATAAGTACGCGCGCACGCATAGAACAAACCCAATTAAATCAGCCAACAATGTAATAACAATTCTCTCCAAACAGCGACTTCAAATAAGGCTTGTACGAATAATTGCTCGCCGACATTGTGCGAAATCGATCGACAGTAGATCGGCAAAGTGACTATAGGTACGCGACGTCCGAAACTAGGCCGAAAAAAGTCTCTCTCACACGCATGCGATTTATCGATTCGCATCCGAAAAAAAGCCGTGAAATCGAAAGCTTGTTATGTTTTTTTTTTCTTCGCGTGCATTGCCTGCGGCTGATAATTAGATTTTACGCGAGATCCGAGAGCACTGATAAGTCCGCTCGGCCGGTCAGGCGATTTAATATTTCTCGCTACTCGCGCACTTGCTTCCGCGTGTGGAAAGAAATTATACGCGCAAACGCGTGCGGCTTTATTTATCGCGCGACGCATCGCATGTGTTTTCCAAGCGCGGGAATATCGCTTCTCGAGAGGGAAATTCAATTCTTATAAGTGGCTTATCGGTATCGAAATAAGCCGTGTGTGCAGTCTGCAGTTGAGCTGGTGCATATATGTGTGTATAGTAAAATGAAACGTATAAGTTGAATAAAGACTTGCTACGTCGTACGATATTGCTTTCCGATCCGTGAACGATCGAGATCTAGCAGGTACTGTTTAAACTTATGGACTGCGCGCGTGTATATCGCCTTGTACCGCTGCACACAACACAACGATCCCATTACCATCTAACGATTCTATTTATATTGTGCGTGCTTTGCACTGCCGCGCCACGCGTCAAATATATATTCCCTTTGTATGTATATTATATATATGTTTATGCACTCGAGGGAATATTAAATCGAGGTGATGTCTTAATGCGAGCTTGCGTAAAAGGAGCGCACGTGACAAAACGTTATTTTCATAAATTCCTTATTAGCAGGTACGTGTATATGCACGCGCGAGGACAGGTTCATTAATAATTTCGATCTTCTATAAATACCGGATCGGAAACTGGTCTTTATATATTTCTGCTCTTGCCGATTTTTTTTGGACATTTTGGAAAATTGAATTTCGCATAATCCATTGGCCGCGTTAACCGGTTTTTATGCGCAGCACTGCTGAAAAATTATGAAATTCATGGATTGATCAGCGCAATTAAAGCCAAAATGAATTACAAAAAATAAGGCCGATCGGTCAATATCTCAGCTGAGATACTATTCCAAAACAAAGCAAAAGTTCGGCGGCAAAAATCGGCAACTATACTCCCATTAACACACCGATTATTTCCCGGACGTATAACTCTCGCGAGCTGAGTATGTATAGGAGTCCTTATGCAACTCCAACTCTGTACATCAGACGCAGCTTTGAATCGGCGAACTATATAAAGCCGGGATCGGTTGCGCGCTCAATGTCGTGTACACACACAACTTAAATCGGAGATAGTCCATTCGCGACGACCGGTTCGCGTGTAATTTTATCATTGTTAGCTCGTGGATTCGCCGTGTGTTCCCTTTCCATGTTAACACGAGCTCGAGGCGCGAATCGAGACTGCGCAATAACTGTATATAACCCTTTTTTCAAAAAATCGTTATAAACACCGGTTTCGGCGGAATTCCAGCTTATCAAGCGGGCACTTTTACTTTCTCGTACTATTAGAAAACACACGTGTGTGCGCGCGTATATATGAGTGCAAGAATCCGCGGCTGTGACGTCATCCGATTATCCACGCGCCGTGTTGTGTTATGGGAATAACGGTTTTCAAGGCGATCGATCGCGCGGACGAGCATATATAGATAAATATAAGAAAACCGGTAAGAGATTTTCGAGGAAGGATTCTCACAGGATATACAGGTACACATCTGAATAATGAGAAACGAGGGAGGGCATTGTCTGCAAGCGCCGATTTAAATTATAAAAGTGGAGTGGTGTTTTATTTTATCTGCGGATGGAGAAAGTTTAGAAAAACTGCGCGAGGAAAGAGGCTCGTTATACAATGTGCAACATGAGGGCCGTTTATGCCTATCGAGCCGCTACTACTATACGTGGCGCGAGTTGCATAGATATTTTTATTTTGGCATTACGTGAACTGTAACCTCGTTTTTTTTTCACCGACTTCCTAAAAAAAAAAAGATAATATACGCGGCGAGGTAATTTTTTTTTAACACCGAGAACGAAGCGATAAGTTATGTAAAGTCATGCAGTTACACTCGGAGAAATAGTTCACCTCGATAATCTATTACACTTAATTCGATCCACTCGACTGAGAAGAGAGAGAGAGAGAGGGAATAAAACGCCTCAGTTCCGGAACAAAAACAATCCAATTGCGTGCATATAAATCAGGAGGGATTTTACGCCGTGATATCGGAGAGAAAATTGCAGCGCACGGTGAAAGCCAGACCGCCCATCCTCATTTCGCGCCTAATGAATTGATTCGCCTCGCTTCCGTGCAGACACAATATAAACTCGATCTCCCTCGGGCGTTGCATAAAAAAAACGAACGTGAAGCCTCTTTACTCACTGGCAGTTGTGTTATCCTTATAACGACGAATGCGATGCGTGCGGAGATTATGATTTATGGAAGACGCGTTTAACGAGCTTAATCAGCCGCTTGAATTTTCATTCAGCTGTCCGGTGTGTTTATCTCAGGTCAATTGCGATAAACGAGGATAATTAATACACCGAACGCTTTATCTCTCTCTCACTAGACTGGAATACCTCGTCGAGGGCATGTGAACTTTCTGCTCAAGCTCGTATAGTGAGTAGACTAAATTCTGATGCGTGAACGCACGTGCTGTGCATATAATGTATATACTCGAGTTGCATGAGAGTTTGACAATCCTCGCAATAACTCACACGATCGAGACTAGTTTGAGAAAATTATTATTCAAGATCAGTTTTTTGCGCCTGATGCATATCCCAGCGCGCCGCTTATTACGCTTATTCGCACCTGATTTATTAACTCGGAAATGTTTCTGTAATGAGTTACATGTATTTATATTATTGATTTTTTATATATAATAATAATAGCGCGATACTATTAATACGCGCTCAAAGGTCGGCCTCCGGCGAGGCAAAAAAAAATTCTTAAGACGCTACAGATTTAAAATCAATCAGGATCGTGAGTCGCGGCTTTCGAATATTTCGTATATGAAAAGAGCGTTAACTCGGTAACTCGCAGTAGTACAGCTCTTGAAATTTTATAATTCGCGCTTTCCATATCGCTCGCCACCTGCTATAATCAGGCGCTATCTCTCTCTCTCTCTCTCTTGCGAGCATTAGAGGCGGCGTTTAATTAAGAAAAGGCCGCCGCAATAACGTTTCATTTGCAATTTCACCCTCGAGTCTCACCTTGAAGCTGTACATGCGGATCGCATTAACCGCGTCGATTATTATTATTTAGTAAAAGTGCACGCGCGCGCGTAATTGTATCTATCGCTGCTGTATATAGCGGACAGGACGACAATACCTTGCCATTATAGAGCACATATACAAAGTAGACAGCCGCGCGCGAGCGCGCAGAGTTGACCCGATTCAGTCAGGCTCGACTTCGCAACGAGTAAATCACCGCCGGCAATTTTTCGCCCTTGATAAAGCGCGATTTCACGTAGCTACAATCAATAAGAGCTCACGCGAACCGTGTCTATATGTATTATACTCGTCGTGCACTGTGTGTGTGTGTATTATAGTCTCTCAAAAATCGCCCTCGGAAGAGAAAATCCGCGTGTAGATCTGAGCATCGAGATATAGTTGAAGAAGAAAAAAACGTAATTATATACGGACGCACAAACGAGCCGTGCGAGATCGTTATCGCGGGTTGAGGCGTCGACGAGCTTTGGAGCGTTAAAATCGGACTGTGGTGCTCGTCGTTGTCCGCGATCAGCCGTCCGCGTCGTTGCCACTTTCGGAAAGAACACACAACACAACAAAGTCAATGGCGAGTTGATACCGGACGAGGATAAACTCTCGCGCATAGCTACGGAAAGATAAGCATAATGCTGTCTCTCGGTGTTCACAGCTGTGGAAGTGTATTTGGGAAGAATCGAAAGTCTGATGCTTGTAAATAGAAACTAATTATTGCGCAATAACCCACGATATATTGGAACAGATCGATAATTACCCTATGTATTAGGACCACGTGCTATAACGTGTGAACCGAACGTGGCGTTAAAGACACGCGAAGTGTATGGTTTCGTGTCGAAGCCATCAAATAAAAGAAAAAATCAGTCAGAGTAACGGAGAACAAACAAACTGCGCTTCGCACTCGCAGTTCGCCAATATCTATATAACAAAAGGCCGCACGTTATGATAGTTGCGCTGGCTAATTATCGCGTGCGGGAACTAAAACCCATACGATATATACTGCAAGTATAGGTATCTATATAGCTACGGGCGCATAGAAACGAAACGTTGGCGCGAGTCGATTATTTACATGGCTGCGTTTATTACGTGTATATACGTGTGCGGTGGGGACTTTCGTTTTTCGCAACAGCCACACACTCCGCGTGTCTTACAAACGCCCGCGCGCCAGTAGAAAAATTTCATACACACCTATAGCTAAATAGAAAGAAAGGGAGAGAGAAAAACGTAACTGGATATTAGACACAGCCCTGATCACCGCGCATGGCAGTGAATTGCATTTAAGTGTTTCTGTCGTTGTACAGTTATATGTATTTATATACGGGGAGAATCGAGAAGGCGTACTATTAACGCATTACTATAATTTACGGGGCCTTGATTTATTACTAGCCAATACAGGCGGCTGCTTAATTTACAGCCTCCAAGGGTTGTGTGCAGTACAATACGTGACCGTTATACATATACGTTTATTCAGATGTTTAGTCAGATGTAGTTTCGTTCTTTAATTGGGTGTCAATATCGTCTTATGTTTGTTCGTGTCAATTTCGACATCGCGATCGAATTAAGGGCTACTGGCGCCGCTATATGCATATTATAGTCAGCCGGTGTGAAAGACACCATAAATATCCGACTGAACAAAAGCATGCGTCTCCGCGCGTTGAAAGGTTTATATGAACGAGCAGCGACAATTAATAAGCGTCCAGTCGACAAATCCGGCCGATTTATCGCGCTCTTAAAGTCAGCGCGGCCGGATTAAGGGCGAAATTTACGCTGCAGTATTATTTCGAAGGCGATGTGTATAAACGTGGTTATAAGCTTCTAAAGCATACAGGTATGTGTATAGTGCGAATTTTTCGCAATCCCTACGCCATAATACGCGCATAAAGGGAACCGCCGAGAGAGTATCATTGACAAATTCCGTACGTTCACTTTGCATACATAAACGAGTTCACGTGTTATACGCAAAGCGGCTGTAATTACGTTATCTCTCGGCGATGGCTAAAGGTTACAAGCGCGGGCAGTATAGCTGTAGCCGCACAATGGGAAATTTGTAAAATCAATTAGGAGCCTATTTCTAGGACGGCAAAGTACTATGACGTTGTCACGGCGAAGACAGATAGCCGTGTGGTATATACATTTATATAAAATGCTTTCGGTGACGAAAAACTCGGCATACCGATTTAGAGTCCTAAGCCATTTCTCTCTCTCTCTCGGCGCTGCTGCAGTCACGGTCGATCCATTTTCCAATTTTTATCCTCGGCGCCCGGTCCGAGCACTTAGTCCACGGCGTGTGCAGAAATAACATGCTGTGTATGTATGTACCACCTATATATACATACCTCTCCGTCGCGCAATAACGCAACCGATATACCGCTCGGCTGAATTTATTAATCACGTGCTGAATTTCCGACTGATAAAGCCTGGGCTTTGCGCAACTCTATCGGCTATTATCTGGATATACATTACGTTCGGAGCAAAGGCTATTTTATAATCGGTTCCGCGGACGAAGATGTCGCGTAATATGGTTCTTCTTCGCTTATTGTGAAAGTAAAATCGGAACTGGTTATTAGCTCGTTAGACTAGACTTGCGGCGATCGGGTAAATATTTGGATTGCGCGGGATATGTATATATTTCGTAAGGGATTAGCCGTATCCTCGTGTAATGTATGCGCGTCATCGATAGAAAGTTAATTTATTGGGAGAATGAATCTTCGTAGTTACGCTATCGCGGTGACGTTAATTGCGCGTATATGTGATTGTAGAGGAGAAAAATATAGCTACAATCGAATACGTAAATATAGGTATAAACGGGTGTAACCAAAACTCTCCGTGTACATATACATAATTGGTAGGCTCAGCAAGAACTGCAATCATCTCTCTCTCTCTCTCTCTCCGCGTCGCTCACGAAATACCCATAATTTACCGAGGAAAAGCACAAATAAAGTCATCAAAATCGCGCCGTAAACAAAATCGAATTACCGGGAGGAAAACGCCACTGTCACCACGTTGACTATATATACTGCAGGAAGCAAAAAAAGCCTCGCGGCGATTATGCCACTGTGTATATATAAACTCTGTACAGTCTCTCTCTCACTCTTAGCCGAGGGCAAGGCCGTTGCCGCTCGTGGACCTGTTTCGCCGCGGGCCATGAGGCTGCGAGCGCGCGCGCGAGCGGTGAATGAATTGCCGTGACTCGCGGAAATCAGCTGCTGCTGCTGCTGCTGCTGCTGCAAGTTTATGGACTCGTGACCCCACTGACCTTCTTCGGATATTCCTCGTTGTTAGATGACTGTACCGCCAAGTGCGTTAGTTTCTTTTTCTTTTTTTTTTTGTAAGTATAATATAACGTCTGCGATATTGCGTTTAAATACGTATATGAGTTATATCTCGTATGGACTTTCACACGTGCGTTTGATCGGGGATTAGCAAGGATTTTTGGACGCCTTTGCGAAATTATTGCCGCGCGAGCTCTGTAATTTGATTTCGAATTTGCATTTTAATAATCGCGACACGCGTTATTGCGCAAACTATGTGTGTATAGGGACGACGATTCTTGCCAATCGCGGCTTTTATAAGCTGTGTATAAGGGCGCTTATACGAGACGTCAGATATGCATCGTGATCCGAATTATCCGATTCTTTTTTTTTCTCGAGCGGGCTATTAAGCGACTGCAACAATAAAGCCGCTGATGTAACCGTGATAAAAGCTGCGTGTGCATATGACTTATATATTGCCACACTTTGATTGTCAATTATATGAGATGGTAATGAGCTGGTAAATGGCTCGGATGAAAAAGGAGCAGTGATGAAGTTTCAGCGCTTGCCTTCGACTTTTATTTTCGGTATATAGGAAACGAGAAGGCTCCCGCTGCAGCTGCGGAACGGAAAGCTATTCGCGATATGCGAAAAAATCCGATGGTTACGTAATAGTACTGCAGATGTATACATATATACGGTGAAATGATCAATGTGTGTCTATGGTATTCCGGGCTATATGGAGTGTACGAGCAATAACCGCTGTTATTTGCGTTATGCGGCAGCGGTGCGCAGACCTGCGGTTAATAATGCGAAATGCTTTTTATACCAGGGTTCGTTAGATTTTTGTTTTTTTTTTATGTCTTTCAAAGCCGCTTATATCCGAGAGAATAATTTCTAAATAAAAGCAAATAAATTCGAAGCCTCGTTACTGCGCTCTCGGGAGAGATGTAAAATTGAAAATTATCGCTGCATCATCGCGGAGGTGAGTGCCGTTTACATAAGCTTTAAGTGACTTCCAAAGTTAAATGTTGGGGGATACTTTTTTTTTTTTTTTTGAATCTCGCGAAAATTAGAACATGATTGCAATTACGTCAGAGGCAAATGAGGTGATAATTGTCCGAGCTTTTCCTTTTGCTATTCGATATACGCATTGAGTTCGAGCAGTTATAACAGGTGCACATGTCAATTTGAAATTGTTTTACGGTGATAATAACCGAGCGCTAAATTGAAACATTCAAGGATAGCCCGAACCTATAATAAATCATGTCCCACACTGTACTCAAATAAACGCAGAGGAATGCAGAGAGCGTGACTTAAAAAAAATTTTCCCTTCAAATTAGAAACGCTCGTTTTGAAACTCGTTCGCGCCTAATTTTATAATTGCACTATATATACACGGACACCGGGACCCACCAAAACAATGACACACGCTCCACTTTTCCGTCCGCAGCCGTGTGTTGCAAAATCTCGGGCGGCATCGTAAAAAATCATCACTCGTCCAAAGAAATTATGTCCTGCTTCCACACACACGCCCCTGGAGACATTACCCAATATACATCCTTATTACCAAAACAAAGCCGGCAAACTCGACTCTGGACCATTGCCACACTGTTTCCGCGATCCCAAAGTAGCATCACACGTCAGTATAGCCGTACAGCCAGGGGATTACTCAATCGTCTCCTGAACAAAAAACTCAGACTCACATACTCGCGAGATATATCTCTCACTCGCTGCAACGCGCGCCATAAAGTACGCTCTGATTCATTTGATTGTTTCGCGCTCGTAATTTTATCGGAGCGGTGTGCGGTACCGTTCACCATGGAGTGTTTTAGTGTCTCGCGGTGCGTGAGCGTTTTCGATGTAAAAATCTGCGGTATAAAGCAGAGGCTAATTAACTCTCGAGACGCGCGATGGACTTCGTTAAGGGATATTTAATGCGAGGCTTTATATGCTGCAAGCTTTGATTATAGCTGGACGGATATTGTAATGGGTGTCCGCTCTGATTTTGCAAGGTCTACTCTCGATGTGTATAATTGAAGGGTTTGATATACTCCCGTCTATCGCTAAGTGTTGCTTGATTATACGCACCGAATTATAAACACGTCGGGCATTACGAGAAAGAGAGAACATTTAAATTCGAGAGCGAGGTTAATTAAGACTGTTTTTATTTCATCCGCGCGAGAGAGGAGCCAATAATTTGGAAAGTTTTTAGCCTAATTCCCGAGAAAGTCGCGAAAATTCATGACGCAAGGAACGCGTAAAAAGAACGAGAAGTATATTACAGCTGCGTTACTAATTCGCTAATTGAATTTTGACTAATTCGAATCTCCCGCGCACGCGGATCCGGATGACGATTATCGCCTGTTATGGTAATCGTTCCGCGGCTATATACTAATGCTTTCGAAACTAAAACGCACGTGCGTTTCTTCTGTAATAATTGATTACAGACCCGACGCGGTCATTGTTGAATCGGGATAAAAAATGCTAATATACCCGGCAATTATATTATCCACGGCTTCTATAATACACACCCGCACGAGAAAGTCGTCGTATAGATGTACTCACTGCCGCGTATAATTGAAAAGAACATTTGACGAATATATATATATATATATATATACATCGATACACGGCTTCTCTTTCTATAATGCAAAAGAGCATAAAGATGTATGCTACATGTACACACACGTCTTCGATTTAACGAGCGCCGCTTTTATCACACTTTCGCCCGACATGTGCGCTGCGAAGCGCACCACTTTCATCCTCGCGCGAGAATCCCGCATATGTCCGATGCAGTTTTTCACTGCAAATTTGACCTGTGGCGGGAAAGCGTTATTGCGTATGAAAATTAGAATATATATACCTACAGCACGCGGGTACTCGCGGCTTTCCGAGAATTACGCTCGTATAGCCGTAAAAACGCGGTGAAAATATAGCGCGTTGGGTGTCTCGTTGTGTGTTACTGCTCTTACGATTGTCTTACGTGCGTATGAGTTATCGACAGCTCGAGTCGCTTTCCTCTGCAATTTTTCTTTTCTTTTTTTTTCTTTCGTTCGGTTGAGTCGGAAAGTCATATTGGATCGAACGAGGGAGAGAAATCTATATGGGTTTTGATTTTCACGGGGGTCTCTACTCCCGTGTAGATGAGTTTGTAATTACGGTGTAAATTAAAACGTTAAGTAAATTGCCGGAGAAAATTACTTGGAAAGTCCGAGAGTATATCCTCGTCTCTGATACCATTACACGCGCTAATGAAAAGATCGTTCAAACTATATACGCATTTCTCGATCGAAAATAAAGGAAAAAGAAACACACAACTCGAAAATTATACGCTTCGCAGAATGAAAGCTCTGGATATACAAGGTGTAATAAAAAAAAGAATAATAAATTATATAAAAGCCTGTACTCACCAGTCTCATGTTGATCTTCTTCCGGACGTCACACAAAATCACCACAAAACGAAAAAGAAGCGGCGCACTTATGAGACGACTTTTGTGCAGCAGTATACAATGTGCACAGAAGAACCGCGGCGCTATCCGCTTAGCGCAGGACTGTTGCTTGCTTTGGAATCGGCTGGCTGGCTAACCGTGGCGGCGACCGCTACTTGGAGGGGTTGGCGAGAGTTGGCGGCTGCGGCGGCGGCGGCGGCGGCGGCGACGGCAACGGAGTTTCCTTTCGGATGGAGATGTGCTCGCGCTCACTCTCCGATGTGTGTGCGTACGGCGTCGTAGCTCCCAGGTATTTGCTTGGAGGTGGGGGCCTCAGCAGGGACTTATATATCCGAGCTCTTGGAGGTCGACCCCCCGACGAAGAGGACCTCCCTCCCGCCATTGTCTCTCCTTTGCAGTATAGGCATTTGTCTCAGTGCAGAGAGTAGTGTAGCCGAGGGTCAAGGTGACTTATTTCTTTCCGGATTGCTGCGGAAGAGGGAGGTAGTTCGCGGAATTATATGCATACGGGATATTCGAGATTTTGCTGTACTCTGAGATGGGGTTGAAGGTTCTTCTCTGGTTTCGCGATACCTTTTGCTTCCGTATTGCATCTCGTAACCGAATATTTCCGTTGATAATAATGTGTGTTTGTGAATATTCATTCGTTAGAAGGTAAAGATAATTATAAAGGAGATCCAGCGGTTTGCTTGATTCATTGCAAATTAAGTGTCGCAATTGTTAATTTGTTCGCTGCGTCTCGTAAATTCATCGGTTTTCATCACAGCTCATAAAGAAAGCTTATATATAGCATATACGTGGAAAATATTTCATTGCTATACTTTTTAATTTATATTCAAATTGACTTCTACAATATGTAACGACGCGTTTTCATTTCGAAAGAGACGTGGGCTGAAAGCTCAGTAGAACAAGTCCTGCTCGGTAAGACGGTATATACCCGTCGGAATCATCCAAAAATCTATACAAATGCCCCCTTGTTCCGAGCTAATTCGTTTTACCATGGAAAGTAAAAGTCCGAGCCAGCGGTCATTCCTTCCTCCCTCCTGCTGCATGACAAACGCGATCGACGCACAAAACGGCACGCGAATTTTTTCGCGCTCACGAGTTCTTTTATTTTTAGATTTTATTGTAAAGAATCGTAGGAGCTCGGGTGAGAGTGTTCTGTAGCCTTGCCAGCAGCTTCCGGCCTTCCGTCTCACGTCTTTTTTCTGGCGATTTTTTCACTAAAGAAAAGTGTTCTCGTTTGTGCACTGCGAAGGCTGTGTCTGTGTGTGTATGACGCCGCTTTATTATATTTTGTTTTCCCTGTTGGAGTCAAAAAACTCCGCCAATGTCGTGCTGCACACGTATTACACACGCGCTGCGGTTATTATAGAGTACATTAATTATTCGATTTCTAATTCTGGGCTCATATATGTAGCAGATATTGTAAACACATCCCTTTGTTCCAGCGAAAATTTCATCATCTCGTTCGCTGCGGAATAATTCGATTCATGACTATAAGGCAACAACGGTATGCGCAGTAGTATATGCATAAAATTACTGCACGCATCTGAGATCGAGATAAAGCTCTCGCCGCGCGGAACCGCAAAAGCGTATTAATATAACATCTATGATAATTCATCGCGAGGTCGAGCGCAAGATGACAATTCATCCTCATTGTCGAGTTTAGAAAAATAGAGACGACAGAAAAAAAGGTATCCACATGCATTATATATACTACTATTGTAGATATCTCTTTCATAACTTATTCAAGAGCGAGCTATATATCTACTCGCATTTCGGAAAAGGAAGCGGAGAGCGAGAGAGACCTTGGCGTCTTATTGCTCTACGAGTTCACTTTCAGGATGTTTAACCCTTGAGGCTATACAACTGCGCCGTGTTTACTGCAATTTTACAGCCGCAGTAGGTGCTATTGTTAGTTTAACGCTTTTCCTTTAAAAATAGCGTCTCCAAACGACTCTGTGTGTTTGCTCATACCGGGCCCTCTAGGTCTTTTGTGAAATTGAAAACGTCGTTAAAGAGCGAAAAAAAAGAATCCTCGAGGATTTATGAAATGCATATTATATAGACGGACAAATGACGCAATGTCATTGCGATGAATAGAAGGCGGCACAATTAAAATTAAATGCGCGAGAGCTCTCGCATAAATATTCATAGTACGAAGCGACGAGGCATTTCCTTAACATTGTAACGCGTTATGAAAATTCGCTCTATAATATACCCGAGTAATCTCTCTCGCGAAGAAAAAAAAACACGCATCAGATATCCTAATGATAATATATATATAAAATTCTAATGCATTATATGCTAATGCATGCTATCGTAACCGAGTGCGCGTGATACAAAGCACAGTAGGAAAAATTGATTCCCACTTTTTGATTTAATTGTCTGCGTTTAAGATGCTAATGCCACAACGACGTCCGCGTGTAAAATTTCGAATAATCAGAGTTCCTTGGAAATGTAAAAATTCATAAATCGTTACGGAATCGAAGAAAAGCTGATATATGTGCGTGAATCAGAAGGACGCGCGCACGTGATGCGCCGCAAGTAGTAACAGACGAGCACGCTTGGACACACATGATGCAACTCTGCTCTTGAAACGACGGTTCTTTCTTTTTATATTGACCTGCATTTTGTAACTAATACAGAATTCGGGGTTTCCACTTAATCATATTTAAGTAACACGAGGCTGTAAAAAATCTTTTCCCCGACGACGCGGATCTACGAGTTACTACATCCAGAACTTTATGACGCTCATTAGTATTTTTTTTTTCG
The DNA here is from genome assembly GCA_900474305.1 of Cecidostiba fungosa. Classification (NCBI taxonomy): domain Eukaryota; kingdom Metazoa; phylum Arthropoda; class Insecta; order Hymenoptera; family Pteromalidae; genus Cecidostiba; species Cecidostiba fungosa. Next base: position 10,022 of record UCOJ01000274.1, on the reverse strand, counting down.
TGAATTTATAGCGGTATTAAGCCTGTAACCTGTCATTCAGCTGATTTTCATTGCGAGTATATGTGTACGCGGAAAATCGAACGCTACTTAAATTGTGTTTGACGTCAAATCTGTATAATTACAATCGATCGAAATTCAACGTGTGTGCGTCGCTATTATAACGGCAATTATCAACGCTAGTCTCGCGAAACAAGTGCGATTTTCGCGAAAAACGAGCTTTGCACTCTGCGCGATTTATTCGCATAATTAACTGCAAAATAATAGCTTTCGATTACGGGATTAGCATATCTATCAGTTCTATAATAACGAGTTTTTCACCCGACAGATAATAACAGCGTTGCGTCATATATATATCCCGTTCGTTTAAAAAAAATCTCAGCTTCAAATTCGATAGTTGATATAAAAAAATTACCAAAACACACTGCTGTCCCGCTAAACAATTATCAGGCGTTTAATCTTTCTTGAAATTCTAGTTCGCCCCCGTCAACGTATAGACATGACGTAATATACACAAGCTACACCTCCACATCATCATCAGTGTTGAGGTACAGCTTTCGCGACGGGGGATGTAATTACATTATTACGGCACACTCGCTCAGACCAGGTGTGTAACTGCTATATATGCGGAATTCGCCTCAATGTCAAACGCATCTCACATGCGTCAAAGTTTTCTGATGCAGGTGCGTGAAGCAAAAGTGAGCGCTCGCCGCGTGAACACGAACACGTAAGCGGAATCCGGATCCTTGATATATGCGGTGGCGCGCATTCCGAAGACTTTCATTAAACGGATTAATAGAGCGATCGATTCGATGGTTTTTTTAATTGTATGGTATATAAGTAAGTGACGCTGGATTTATACAATGTTGCTGATTTGCGTTAGGACACATGCGATAATAATATATACTCGGCCTCGTGACTGAATTAGCAGAAATGTTAATTAATCGGACATTTTTTTGCAGCGAAACAACAACTTTTTGCAATTTGTTCATTGTTATTCTATTTTTTATAAAAAGAAAAAGATTATATACGAGTGTAAATAACAAGAGCGCGTATAATTCGATGTAAGTATATTCGCGCTCGAGAAGATTGATGGTGATGTGACTTATTAAAGCATTAATTTTTTTGCGATCGTTTTCTCCGCGATTTCTTACAAATCACAATCGGATCTAATGAAGACGATTACATCCAACCACACGCCGACTACTTATACTCGTCCACAATTAAACAATTATATCCTTTGACGCACAGTCGTATACATGCATCAACCCGGAATTCTACGCAGCAGCAGAGAAATTAACTTTAATCTCAAACAAGCGAAATTTAAATTTCCAATTAATCCGCGCTCGCGTTCGAATGAATTAAAACGGTCGTATCTTTTTCCGGCATCAGCTATACATACACGACATGCGCCGCGTAATAGTCTCGTCGGAGAAAACGTCACGTGTGCGCGCCCGTGAAACAGCTTCTGATGCAGCTTCTCTCTTTCTTGCCATGTACGGTAACCCACTGGATATATGTTAGACTAATACGTCTGTATTATATTATCCGAGCGTAATCGGTTGCGCAAACGCTTCTACACGGGAACATCCGTTAATCGATTATGCATCGATAGATCGGTTGAGATGAAGATATATAAACAGAGTAACGCTCACTTGTATATATATCTTGAAAGCCGATCGCGCGAGGACTCGGCGCGAAAATTTATGTCGAGTTATTTCTTAATTGATCGCATGCCTCGCATATACAGCTCTGACAGTGGCATTGTAACTTTTTTTTGTTTTGTTATTGTCGCATATATTTTTACGAAGAAAAACAAAAACAGGGTTGCCTTTGAGCTTAATTGCTCTCGTATTATACAGTGTATTATGCTATTTTCGAGCGGTAATATGGCATCGCTAATCTAAAAGGAAGTACATAAATTATACGAGATCCAATCGCGATGAATTGACATCGACTCTGTCTCAATTCCATCTGACATGCTCGTTAGTCGCGTCTGTAATGGATTTTAATTAAACTAAGCAAATAACTTTTTTCTTCATCCTCCAAAGCTTCCTAGCGAAAAGGATCTAGGTCACGAGCCAGCCGTCGACATTGACGGAAAAATCAAGACAAAAAGTATAACATATAGAGAAAATCTCATAACACAGACACACACGCGGAAAGACAATGGCTCTTCTCGGAATCACGGTTATATAGCGCTCGCGCGCTTTCTCACAGGAGCCCCGAATCCTTGATTATGGTGCGTTTAACCTTATAGGCCTCTCCTAATAATAGGCAAGGCAACGACTCCGTTTTCCAATAGAGCGCGAGAAGAGGAACCGAAGGAGGAAGGTTAGCCGGCGTAAAAGACGAATTAGCCTTAATTTCCTAAAATCAGTTGGAAGGACAACACGGACTATATATCAGTGGATGGCGGCCGAATCGCCCTCTCTTGAGAAACGTCCGCGGGTTTTCCCACGACCTCCGAGCGCAAGAGAGTAGTGTCGGCCGCGCTTTTTACGAGCCGGACGCGGTTATTATTAGAAGTTCGTGTAACGATATTGCTTTTTTGCCCGTTTGAATACTTATATATTATAACACACACACACGACCAGCGGGTTTCGAGATTTTTTCTCTAATACGTTTTATTATTGCGAACGATGAGAGTATAAGTAAGTAAGTAGACGTGCGCTTGATCGGTATAGTCTCGCGAATGAAGAAATTAAAGCCGTTAGGTTATTTGTTCTCCGTATAACGAGGTAAAGCACATTACGCGCGTATTAAATAAATATAATTTTATCCCGCTCTTGCGGATAGTATGCATATACGTGTAATAATACACGAGGATAGACGCGAGAGCCTTGCAAAATACCGAGGAGAAACAATATATATCTCGGTGTAAAACATATAATATAACTCAACAATCGTAAACATTACAGCATGTTAACAGAGAGCGTAACTGCAAGGTTCGCACGTAAATACGCGAAAATACCATTGAAAGAGAGAGAGAGAGAGCCGATAATAAAGACAACTTGAGCTAATAAGAATTACGATATTTGCAATCGTGTAGCGCACAGACGTCGATCGACTGAACTTGAAAATTTATATGCCTCTCAGCCGAGTCGAGATGAATTGAACGTAAAACTTGCGCGATCTTGAGCCGTGGAGTCCGCAGGGAGCAGAGGAGAAAATGAATCATTAGCACGCGGCGTATTATAATAGTATACAGATTTCAGATTTATAACTCGATATCGCGACGCTAATTGATAATGCACAATCGAGAAGTAAGCCTGATAAATTGCTGTGACGTGCCTGCAGATTCCATCGACTATATACCTATACGTTATTTAATCTCCCCTGACGTGAAATCTCTTGAAACGCGGCGCGTTGGGAATTTCAAACAGCGGCTTTGCGATGAAAATCGGTAATGAGTTTCCGATGAAAGTGCCATCCGGATTCGGTGTATATACACTTTCCTCAGCTCGATGCTCGTCGGAAGCTAAGAAAAAAAAAGAATAACTGCACCGTAATACACTATACTCGAGGCTGCGCACTTTATTACTCGCAATTACAAAGATATGCCTATAGCATTGCAATGTCCATCGGAAAGCTATATCTGCATAGTTCCCTCACTCGCGATTTCTCTGCATTCTGCCCGTGAGACAGAGAGAAGATCAGAGCAGATCGTCGAAGGCGAGAGAGCTAATTGAGAACCGAATGGGATCCGTCGGAGCTTCCGTAATAAACCGGCAATTAGTGCCGATGCGTCAGAGTTTATACGTCCGTGAGCTGGTTCCGAAGCGGAAGCTGGGAAAATGTCCACTTCCGGCGACGCACCGATAAGTTGTTTTCTCTCTCTCTCTCTGCTTAATTACAATTTTCGCTGCTGCTGCTGTAAGTAGTGTGTAATGACGGAGGCCTAATGGACTTTTCTTCGGACGCCTGCGCCGCGTCGCGTAATAGCGTCGCGGTGATTGATGATCCTCTTCTCGTTATATAGGTACATACACACGTATATAGCGCGAGATGAGTATCGGCGAGGCATTGTTTAATTCAGCTTCGCACTATGCTGCTACGATTTTCTGCCTCGCGTGTGTAATTCTATGATTTTATTGTTCGTCGCGTCTATAAGGCGATGGGAATCTCGTTGGGATAAACACCCTTGTAACGTTAATGGCTTTGGTTACACGCGCGTGTTTCTAATTGGGTTAGAATTATTATGCGACTGACGACTATAAGGCGTTTTACTTCGAGCGCTCGTTGACTTTCGATCTGTGTGTGTGTGTGTGTGTGCAAATTAACGTACCTCGGAAGTATATGTAAATGATAAATGTTAATGATAAAGAATTTTGTTCCGAAAAATTCCGCTAATTGGATTCATAAATAACGTCATTGCGATTGATCAATAAATATAAAAAAAGAGGACGACGTTATCTCCTTTTTTATTTAAACACGGCATTTCTTCGCCGAAGCAAGGGTCACCTCACCGTCTCGTGACTCTCGATATAGGTATATATACTTGGTATTTGCAATTTACCCGCACTACCCATGATTAAAGTAATAAAATAAGTCGTTGCTCTCTTAAAAATTAAGTCCCCTGTGCGGCAGCTCACGAGAGAGTATATAAGCGCAAGGTAGAAAGAGAAAGACAGTTATATATACAGACCGCGCGTGAGCAGCAAAGTGAATGTCAGTAGGCTCTATATACAAGCTGCCGTCGCTTAAAAGAAACTACTTAGGCCCCGTATACCGTAGCTTTCCTTGGTCCGCCCAACACGTTCGGACCCCGTCGACTTTTATATTTGAGAATTGCATTAACGATTTCTCAGCTGTAATTTTGATTTTCGCAAAAATAGCGCCGGTCAGATTTTATCAGCGCGCGGAACGAGATCTATATACCTAGGTGGCAAAATACATACGATATATAAGTTGCACAAAAGTTGATGGAATATTTATGCGGATTGCATTTCGGCTCAAGTCAAGTTCGAGTCGACGCGGATTTGGCGGGTTGTTATTAACGATATATATATATTTTTAAATGTAGGAATTTCTCGGAAATTATACGAGAGCGATTTGCGATAAAATGTCGATTCTGTTCTAATTGCTTGCTAGTGCGCTGTGCCGTTTTACTGCTTTATTTATTCACTCCGCCGGTATGGTTATAAGAAAATTTTAATACGATGATTCGACACTTATATAAGTCAATACACATAAAGACGGTATAACTCTTGCCTTTTTCCCAATCATACTACTCGTCGACATTAATCAATAAATGCATTTTATTATTCTCCGATGCTATACGACGAGAGATCAATAATAAACACACGAACGCGTAATTACTCTCGATCTCCAAAAGTCCAAACTCTATATAACGATCCTTATATATATATATAACAACTCTCTAGCCGTAAAGAGATCGTCTATAACTAGACCGATGACGTCAGCCGCGCACGCGCCAGTATATAGCCGATCAGCTGATCCCATCGGAAATCTCGGCAGCAGCCGCGCCGTCGGTTCACCGTGACAACCTAATTTCACCGCGCGAGCGATGCAGTGTGCCGATCTTTTTGCCGATCGAGTTTATACACAGTCTGTTTTGCGGAAGCCGATGTTATGTCACTCATTAGAACTGTGCCGCGCGTGTATATATTATACGCGGGACTAATGGACTGTAGAGAAGAAAATATTCGTCGTTATTATATAGATGGAATATGCGAAGGATCGAACAATGGGAAATCTTTTTGCACGACGAGCGCTGCGGTGTATTTAGTTTCTAATAAACTTTTTGTAAAATTACTTGCGATCTCGAAATAATAATTTGATATATATTATTACGCGCGGCGTTTCTTAGAACAAGTATATGGTTCTTATCGTTTTTGGTGAATTTTTTTTTTTTCATCAACACACATGACCGGTAAGGAAAACTCGCGGTTACAAAAGAGAAACCTCTCAACCGCCGCGACAACAATTGCAAAGCCGCACGCAGGACAAATTGGCAGCCGGAAAAATCCTTATCTACAAACAGCCCCTGGTTCTCGCATGCAAATTTTCACTTTATCTTCAGAGGCTCGTGAAACAGCGCGAGGAAATATGGATTGTTTGACTTCCTTTGTAGATATAAGCTCCCGTAATACGATCGAGAGCGCGCGCGCGCGCGCGGTGCCGATTTTTCTTCCCCACCAAAGCGATCGGTATCGCGAAAGATCTGAAAGTGCAATGCTACTCAGTCGGCGATCTTATCGCTATATGGCCGAGCGGAATGCGAAGTCAGCGTAAAGTTTATAATTTCGAGATTGAGCTTGATATTACTCCCGCGGTATCGGATTTCAGGCGGCTGTCTCTCTATATACTGCTGCGGCTTACTCTGGAAAGTGTGAAAATTTATGAAAATAAGTAGCGGTTTTATTGTGCCGCGTCGTGTGTATGTTATTGAGTCGGCGCGAGGGATATGGGAAACTAATGACCGTGCTAATAGCGTGGGTTGATAGCGGTGTAATAATGATTGCCAGGAGCGAGCTGGTGTGGAAAAAATCGAGGAGCAGCGAAGTCTGTGATAGAACGCTTGAAGTATGAGGTGTAAGGCTTTTACCTACTGACAGTGTGCACGGGTTACCGACGGCTGAGCTGTGCTTATCGACGTTCTCCGGTACACCCGTAGATGGCGCTGCTTTCGTTTTGAAAGTTATCGTGTTTCAGTGAAGGACCGGGTGTAACACGAGTTTGAACGTTTTATTTGGGCAATTTTTTAGCGTCATTTGTTTTTAGAGCAAGAAAGTAGGTCTAATAGCTAGTAAATAGTCGAAAGAGCTTGAACTCTTGCGTCAGAAAATTTCGTTTTGTTTCTTTCAATTATAGCCGCGCATTTTCTCAGCAGCTTTAAATAGAAAACTTGAAAGACAGCGTTGTCGAGAAAAGTAATTATTTATCCTTGCGGTCGAAAGTAAAACGAAAAGGAGGATCAAGTTTATGTTATATTATTGGAATTCAGCATATCGGACAAAGGAATAGTAGTCTCACCAATCACCGCGCGTCCTTTAAAAATATAGTTTCCCGGATGTAAGTTCAATAATAGGCGAGCGAGAAATTGCGACGACACACGCGCGTTTCCGTTCAAAAAATTCATTGCTCTCTCGGTACGCAAAAAAGTTAAGTACTCACAGTTAAAACGAAGGCCGCATGCGAAACAACGCCCTGTTCCAGAATATGTATATTCTTTGTTATGAAAAATTGGTTGTATACCTTGCCTTTATTTCTTATTTTCTACATCGTACATTATTACTCGTATTATCGTCATTATCGTTATCCAATAGTTGTTTTTTCTTTCTTTGCACGAATATGTGAGATTGAGGAGCGCAAACAAGACCGGTCACGTAATTTTTAGAAGGATATACATAATACACAGCCGGTCACGTATATTGATTTTAGACGGCTGCGATTTGGTCGATCTGACCCCTCGTCTCATATAAAGGTCGCATTTCTTCACAAGAAACTCAATTGTATCGGGTCCAAGGCTTCCGCGATTTTCTCAGTACATTTCTTGCACGAGAAAAGTCTAAAAAAAAATTCGACTCCCCGATGATTCTTCCCTTTTTTGTCCGGTCACTCGTTAATCAATTTTTTTTGTCGCGGTACATGCATATAAAAATATACAGCAATAGAGCCACACACATAATCCAAAGAGATAAAGGCGCGCATTCCGTTCCATTCAACTGAAACGTCCGAACATTACTCAATCAGCGTGATTCAGATGCTTGTGTCCGGAGTACTAGTAGCAGCAGCCCGTAATCATTGTGACTATCATGCTAATACTGGCGGCGGCGCAATAAACGCGAAAACTGTCTCTCTTTGCGAGGGAGTTAGCTCATTTCCTGTTCGCTCGATAATCGATGCCTCCCGCCGAAGTTTCCCGATGTGGGAAACAGAGCTGAAAAGCGCAGTAATAAAAACTTTACTGTCGCCGAAATTGTTTTCCTCTTGTGCGACGAGTCTCCCTATATTATTTTTGCGCCTGAAAAGTTAATTAGTCGCGTAATACTTTCGGAGATTTTAACTAATCGTGACTATTGCGGCCAGACTTTGCGATGGAGATTTTAATTTAAAAGTTAAATATTTATTAAAAATTAGCGCCGGTTTTTTTCTGCTGCGTTGCTCTCGGCGATCGATTGCAATTTCCTCGGTAATATTGGACATTTGGAAGACACTCGACAACGCCCAAACGATGCCTATCACGGCGGCGAGTAAACGCACACTCACACATGAAATCGTAAAAACGCGTCTCTCGGAGTAAAAAAAAAACAAGTGTCGCGCGTAAAAAGCAAGGGTATACCCTCTCGAGTTCAAGTGACTTTTTTTCCTAGAATCTTAAGAACTCCTTAAAGACCGGTAAACAAAGGCAGAACGTCGCCTCCACCTGAAGCGCAAAAAGCCATCTCACACATATATATATAGTCTCTCGGCAAACTCCATCGACTATAGCATTATATCCTCAGCCATTACCCACACCACGCGACATCTTATTATATGCTATACTCGCTTCATAATACACGCCGTCACTTATATTATAGCTTCATTCGCACACTTGAATACACGGAGGTCGCATAATTATCCGCGCGTTTATGTGCATAGGAGAGTTAAAGGCGACCATCGGATAGTCTCCGAAACCGAAGGCAGGATCGCGAGCGTGAAAAAAAGCCGCTGCGCGATAGCAACTCGTGCGTGAAGGAGAGGAGATCTCTCTTCGACGATGCAGACAATTACACTTGTACCAGCGGTTATCGACTTTATTGTCGAGGCGCGCGCGTTTGCGTGTGTGTAAAAGATATAACTGAAAATTTGAATATTGAAAAAGAAACTACATCATATATTTATCGTTTATTTTTACTAACAATAGAGCCACGAATAAAAAACCATTTCAAAAGAATTCATTAGTTAGTAATCGCAGTTGTTATTGTGTCATCAACGTCTACACACGTAAAGAGAGAGAGAGAGAGAGAGAGACAACCGCGAAAAACACTCGGCTGCAGCAATTAAATCAGTGCGGACGACCAGAGGATTGACGCATCGTCTGCCGCAGCAGCATCAGGCGCGATTAAACTGCGCTCGCACCTTCTACAATCACGTGTCCGCAGTGCACGCCCAGGTGCTCGAACGTCGTTTAATCGATCGAGCAAGGCGAGAGAGAGAAACAAGTGCGCATATGTAATTGCGCTCTGGATGACCGAACGTTTTCTCACGATATCGAGGCGAGAAGTGGTGAAAAATAGAGAGAAATGCGAAGGAGAATCGTGACGCATGATGATACAGAAATATTGATAACTTTCAAATTGTAGTCTCGACATTGAAGCGAATCTCTCCAAAAAGTACCAGCAGCGTATACCGTTGCGCGAGTCCACGACACTTTCTCCCTCACTTTTACGGCGTCACATATATACCTAGCTCTTATCTGCGCGGGAGATTATTCGAGCATTGTCTAGACGAGCGCGAGCTTCGAACTGGGCATCGAGTGCGTAACCGACCCGCACGTATGTATACTTATACGGACAGGTTTGGTAATTGCGAGCATCGCGATTATCAGGACGTGAAAACGAGCGATTTGGAAAATGGGGTTGTGAATCGGGACTGGCCTGCTTCTTTCTTCTGCCATTGTTTGTTTTAAGAGAGAAAAAAATCGACGGACATAGTGTTTGCTTTCAGCTGTCATTTCAAATTGTATTTTTACTCCTGCTATATTTGCATACTCGTTTTCTTGTCGAAAAATGATTAACAATCCAGAAAAAAACGCCAACGCAGTCATCGACGGTTCTGATATATTATTTTTTGTTCACTATATACTCGATCAGTATTCATAGACACAAGAGACCGCATCCTCTATATAATAAAACGCAATATCCACTCGCCCCCAGGTGATTTACCAGCAAAACAATTAAATATTCCAAAGCGGCGCAGGCGAAAATAAATAAAAGCGGGTGCGCAAAAGAAAAATTATCTCTCAGCGTAAAAGGCCGCGAGAGAAAAAAGGAGAACAGACTGATGGCTCGTAAATT